>OY754984.1:1998442-2123442 GCA_963576475.1 Molanna angustata
ATTCCAACTTCGTCTCTATTGAGATTATTAAAAATCTGTTAAAAAAATACCTTTGACTCCCGACAGGAAAAAAAATCCAATGTTTGCGCATATGCAATAATAAAAATATTCGATTAGCCCAATCACTTCTCCTACCGTTGCTTGACTATGGTGATGTTAGCTACTTGGATGCAAACGAGGAACATCTCAACAAACTTGAACGCCTTCAAAATGTTTGCATCCGTTTTATCTTTGGACTAAAAAAAATTGATCATATTTCTCATTACCGTAATCTTCTTCATTGAGCCAAGATACGACAACGACGTAATATACATATCTTGTCATTACTATACAATGTCCTTTATAATCCAAATTTACCTCAGCATCTCAAAGATAAATTCACTTATCTTTCAAGCCACGGGCGTCCACTTCGATCTGCTGAACGTGCTTTACTATCTATCCCTATTCATAGTTCTGATTTTTTAAGCTCTTTATTTGAAGTACATTCGGCTAGGCTATGGAATAGCCTAAGTCCTGATATTACGTCGTCTATCTCATTAAACATCTTCGAGAATGGGCTAAAGCAAAAATTTTTATCTGACAACACCTGATTACATCTTCCTCTCCTCTTCCTTTCCTTATCCTTTAGTTTTCCTATCATTGCTATGAATAGTTCTTTTATGCTATCTTATTTGTTTTTTTACTTTTATTCTACTGTATTTATTTATTTTGTAATGTGATTATGTAACTGATTGCCATAGTAGGTACACATTGTTTTGTATACTTAACATTAACTCTGGTTGGTTGGAAGAAATTGCCATTAGGCAATAAGCACGCCAGTGTACAAATTGTATGTACAAGAAGATTCAAATAAATAAATAAAATGATTAATGTAAACTTTGATAGTTCATCCGACATTGATAAAATGACAAGTGCGTTTTCCAAGCTCTATCGACAACGTCCTGATCGCAACATAAAAGCAAAAGTCTAAAATATTTACCTTATAAATATAAAGAGATGCAAATTTGGTATCGCGATTTATTTTCACAGAACACTTTTGTTTTTTTTTTATTCACAACACTGTATATCTATTAAATTAAAAGAAATATGAATATTTATTTAAATCACTCTTAGCTCATGAAATAACTACATTTAAATTTAATTTATTTCACACGGGTTTACACTTTATAAGAAAAATGTATATAAAAACTAGCAGGTGTTTTTTTCCCGATAAACAATTATTTGACAATATGTTATCAACTCGAACGACAAGTACTTATTGAATATTATTCAGTATGTTTTATTAGCGGTGTAATAGGAGGCGCTCTGGCGGCGATATTGGACAGGTGGTATAGAATATCAGCCATCTATCGACGAGATCATGCACTATTATTATTATTAGTGACTGGGAAATACCTCGCATTTAAGTAGCTTCTTTCGCACGATCGGTGCAAGATATTTTTTGATCTATGCAATCATTTGTATGCATGGAAATAGAAAGGGAATCAGAGCCGAACTTTGTGTATTTTAAATGTGTTTCTTAACGAATATTTTTTAATTGCAAATATGCAAACATTGATTTTTTTAACTGTCGGGAGTCGAATGATATTTTTACTGGCAAACTTTACAACATATCAATAGAGACGAAGTTGGGATATATATGGAAAAAACAGAAACTCAAGACACTTATGGCCAGTTTCATAAAAATTAAAGGAGACTTAATGTCGACTTTAAAATTAATTGCGTTTCATAACAACAAAATGTCACTTAAAGTTCACTTTAATTTAAATTCCAGTGTCTTCGTACTTTAGTCACTAAAGTCTTCTTTAAGAGCAGTTCATTTTTTGCCACCAGAGTGTGCTGCAATATGACATTATGTTCAAGTCAGTGGTCAGTTCTTGTTGATGTCAATATTTTCAATTGAATGTTGACGATCATGCGCACATTACTTACTAATCTTCAATAGTTTTATTATTATTTAAACATTTTTTATAAATAACATAGCAAAATGATGTTTTCAAAATGAGCTAATTAGAAGATGCGTACTGTGATACGGCGGTGAAAAGTGTATAGGAAAAGAATCGACCACATGGAAAAGTAGAATTAAGGAGAATTTTTTGATAGGTTTTGATTCCATAAACATGTCCTATACATCAATGATCAATTCAATGACAGAAATAACATATTATATGGTAGTAAACAGAAAGATTTACCTATGCTATGAGCTATGTTTCCATAGATTTTGATAGCAATATTGCCAACTTTCAGGTATTTTGGTGACATTTCTGCCTTTTACTAAAGTACGCGGCATTATTATTTATGAAACGCAACGATTTAAAGGCGAATTTAAATTATATTAAAGGGTCCTTTTGCTGCTTTTTATGAAACTGGCTGTTACAGGGCTTACGACCTGTCATCGGCTAGTTTACGTGATCAGGTGAATTGTTAGACATAAATCAATTTCTTAATGGATGGCATTACAATAAGGTTTCTTCGTTACTTCACAGATGGCAATAGTAATAATATCTTATTTTCACGTTCAGGTGAATTGTTACAGCTTATTCAAATAAATAGAACTTTCAAAAATTACACTGATAAGGAAACCCAATAATTGGTGAACGTTGCGCAAGCGCATAAAGTGATCACGTAAACCAGCCGATGACAGGTCGTAAGACCTGTATGTGCCTTGAATTCCCGGTTCTTCTATAATCTTCCAACTTCGTCTCTATTGAGATGTTGAAAAGGAGTGTTTCTTATATATTATTTTTAGTGGAAGTTATTTGCTGGTAATACAATTTATATTTAGGGAATGTTGTACAATGATTTTCCAATAGAGACGATGTTGGAATATTAAAGGTGAACTGGGAAATCAAGGCACCTACAGGGCTTATGACCTGTCATTGGCTGGTTTAAATGATCACCTATGCGCTTGCACAAACGTGTATACTTCCTCATGTATAAGAACTGTTGCTTTCCTTGTTTACAAACCAATTTATTAATCGATGATGTTACAAAAAAAGTTTCTTCGTTACTCAATAGATGACGATGGTGGATTATTTTTTCATGGTTAACATGATATATTCAAATATTGGATTGATAGGTAACTCAATAAGATTGCATGATTAATGAACGTTACGTAAGTGCATAAAGTGATAACTTAATATAAATTACAGGTCGTAAACCGTGTAGGTGCCTTGATTTCCCGGTTCTCATTTTATATTTAAACTTGGTCTATATTGAGGTGTTAAAAAAATGTTAGATCGGTAATCAAAAGTGGAGGCTTCATATTTGTGGAAATTCATTATTTGATATTTGGCCAAGAACAGGAAGCAGAAGCGTGGGAAGGCCCCAGACCTGATGGTCCAATGACATAAAAAAAGCAGCAGGTCCAGAATGGCGAAGAATGGCACAGGATAGAGACCAGCGGAAGTCCAAGCGGGAGGCCTTTGTCCAATACTGGACTCAAGAAGAGGTTGAGTAAGTAGGTAAGTATGCAAACAACGCACGACTTTGTTTGTTTCCACTTTAATTTACTTTGTTTCACTAAATATTCTGGACATGGTCACGGGTACTGTACTTACTTTACGAGTCCGAGTGCTTTACGACTAGGCCTTCCCACTCCAGAATACAGTAAACGCAACGGCATTGTCATTAACCATCTTCAAGTCCTCTGCGTCGCTTCTCACTGGCATATCTTGATAGATGAGGAGGTGTTTGTCAGTTTGTATCTCGTCGTAATTGCGGGAAACATCCTCTTCCACCCTTATACCCCACCTAACCATGTTCTCTTTGCATCTGGTGACACCGACACGTAATCTATTAAGTGTCTTCCATGTCAGGTAGGGTGGTTGGTGTCCCAGTCCCTAACTTTCCGACAGGTCGATCTGATCTCCACCGTATTGTGCTATGACATAGAAGTCCTATCTGTGGAACTCTCAAATTGCCTTGTGCTATCTGTGTATAATCCACCCAGTATAAATTTTAAGTTCTGCCCAACTAGAAATTTTAATACCTACTAGTAAATTTAAGATTGTAATGGGGGATTTCAATAGCCACAGTAGGTACATCATGGGGATATAGAGAGACCAAAAGTGATGGCCTAGAAGTGGACAAATGGGCTGAAAATAATGATCTCCGCCTTATTCATGACCCCAAACTACCACCATCCTTTAATAGATCCAGATGGAGGAGAGCCTATAATCCAGATGATGTAATTGTGAGTGATGAGATTGTGAACCTTCTTCTTCGATGGCTCTACGGCCCATATCGAGCCTTGTCCTCCATGAGTTTTCGCCTCCAACCTCTCCTGTCTCCCGCCTCGGCCTTCCAATTTGTTGCCAGTTCGGCAGCATCCCTCCTAACTTCGTCTAGATTGTGAATCAGACTGTCAAATCGATGGATATCCTATACCTAGAACACAGCACAGGCCAATGTCATGTATGTCATTTATGTACGGGTACTGTAGAGCTGGAATTTGGACAATGGGATCGGGTGAACATTGTACCAATGGAGGTAAGATGGAATTTGGACAGTGGGATCGAGTGAACATTGTACCTATGGAGGTAGAGATGGAATTTGGACAGTGGGATCGGGTGAACATTGTACCTATGGAGGTAGAGATGAAATTTGGACAATGGGATCGGGTGAACATTGTACCTATGGAAGTAGAGATGGAATTTGGACAATGGGATCGGGTGAACATTGTACCTATGGAAGTAGAGATGGAATTTGAACAATATCATAGAAGGAACGTTTTTATTTGAAATTTATTTTTAAAAAAGTTCATTCGTTGGTAAATCACCTCAAAACGCTGATGCAGAAAAAAAATTACCAGTAGGCATGCCATGGCGGTAAATTATTTTCATTAATCAATAAAAAAAATAAAATTGAAAGGATCAAATAACAGGAAAATCTTTCAAAAAATATTTTAATAAAATTCGGCCCTCTTCATATAATTTGATCATCGCTTTTATTTTTCAACAATCCAGGGACTCCCGGCTCCTATGATTATACTTTGAGTATGTTTTCCAGGAATTAAAGGATATGGTATCCCATGCTATGTAATTATTTAACATTATAAGATATATTACATATGAAACATCATTTAGGTCGAACCAATTTGCAATATTAATGATAGAAAGTTTTATCGTTTCGACTGAAAATAGTCTAATTTACACAAATTATATCTAGAATGCTTAGATACTATCGAATATTTTTACTCCTCACTAACCCAAGGGGTAAAGTGGGAAATTATGTATTCGCAATTTTTAAGGCTATTTTTTTATTGCAGATTATCAACTAGTATCATGCTGAAATTCTATTCTGAAACTTTCATCACAATGTGTACATATGTGCTATATGCTGTATGCTATGTACGGCGTGTTTATTTTACTTTAACAACTATAGACTTAAGTACTCATTCGATTCTTTTCAAATTTTGCAAATATGTATATCTAATACTCGCTTAGACCTCATTAGATTTTGAAGGATATCTTAATAGTTCTTCTCCATTTTTTTAAGTACCAAATATTTTTTTCAATTTGATCCCAAGTTCAGGAAACTTAAAATTTGATATTTTTATTTTCAAATTGGTAAAAAGGCACATCACTTTCATAAAATGGCATCGAAGAGTTATCAAGTTTTCATAATAAAATATTTAAATAATAAAATAATTGAACAAACTCATTTCATGAAAATGCTGAAAATTTTCCATATAAAATTTGAATACTTTATGGAGTGACTTGTTAGTGTGTAGTTTTGCGTTGGCCACACCCCACTCTTTTTAATTGCATATACGCAAACATTGTTTTTTTTTCCCCTATCGGGATTCAAATGATGTTTTTTTCACAAACTTTTTTACATCTCATTAGAGATGAAGTTGGTATATTATAGAAGAACCAGGAACTCAAGGCACCTACAGGGCTTACGACCTGTCATTGGCTGGTTTATGTGATCACTTTATGCGCTTGCGCAACGTTCACCAATCATGCCTTCTTATTGAGTTCCATTATCAATTGATTTTTTAAAGTTCTTTATATTTGAAAGATTGTCCATAGTCTACAGCCGTCGAGTATTGAGCTTCTTTGGTCACATCGCCAGGAGAGAGCCAGGTTACCGGGAAAAAAATATTGTCACAGGAAGTGTACCAGGCAAAAGAAGTAGAGGCAGATCTCCTGCACGATGGTGTGAACAAATTAAGGAGATGACCGGAAAAGACCTTTCTGGTCGGGAACGAGGCGACTAGTTCTGTCCATTAGCGGTCCCATAGATCACGACCCTCAGCATTAAGGAAACGAAGAAGAAGATTTTTGTATAATGAGTAACAGATCACCTTAAAATAGGGCATTATTACTATTGCCATCTATGAAGTAACGAAGAAACCTTTTTGTAACGCCATCTATTGAGAAATTGGTTTATTTGTTAACAATGAAAGCAACAGTCCTTATAGTGATGAGCTTAGATAATAATTTATATTTTGAAGAGTTTAATTCACACATGATTGAAAGAAATATCGTAAGTAAGATGAAAATAAATGTCCTAAGGTGGTTCGGCCACATAGAAAAAATGAGTGATGACCGTCTGACAAAAAAAGCATACAAAGCTGATAAAAGAGGAATGAAAAGTAGAGGTCGGCCAAGAAAGAGTTGGCACGATCACATAAATGGGATTTTGAAAGATCGAGATGTTAGAAGTAAGAATAATAGAAGAGCGTGTATGAGACGATGTATGGACGTGAATGAAGCGAGGAATGTATGTCAAGAGAGAGGAGTCTGGCGTTCGGTTCTCTCTGCCTACCCCAAATAGGGAAATGGCGTGATGGTATGGTATGGCGGTAATTCACACATGTAATGTATACATTGGAAAAGAATAAAAAACTACAAGAATGTGAAGCACCGCCTTAGAATAGTACTTCTACTATTAGATAATAATAATAAAAATGAATACTTCCTTGCACCCTGCGCAATTGACGAGTCTATTACCGTATGGAATTTTTTTCTAACTAACCAGTGTTTCCAGTCCAGAGAAGTAATATGTGCGTGATAAATAAGTTTCTCCTGTGCTGGGAATCGAACTCAGGACGCCCGCACAGAAACCAAACGGCTTACCAACTGTGCCGCGGCGGTCGGTCGTAGATAGATTAGATTGTAATGAGATCGTTAAGAAATATTTGTTATAGAACATAGAATGACAGGGTACCTATGTAATGAGGACATTAGAAAAGAATATAAGATGAAGAAAGATGTGATTAAAAGAATGAAAGTGAACACATTGAGATGGTTTGGCCACATGGGGAGAATGAATGAGGAACGCCTGACAAACGCATGACGCCCGGCGCATAAAGTGATCACGTAAACCAGTCGATGATAGGTCGCAAGCCTTGTAGGTACATTGAGTACCTGATTCTCCTATAATATTCCAACTTCGTCTCTATTAAGATGTTGAAAATTTCATAAAAAAACTAATCTATTGTCTTAATTTTGAAACTGTAGGTACCTACCATATAAAAAAATGCTTCAGGATACTCTTACTCATTTTGTGTTTTTTTTTTTTTTTATTATTGAAACCAAACAAAATATAACAATATAGTTACAAACAATAAAAATATTACAAAAAAGTACAATTTAAATAAGTTATATGAAACATTTTTTTATAGGATTATTTGGTATACACCACCTCACTAGGCTGAGCCTGTACCGAGGTGGCAGAATTTTTTTTTTTTTTGCGTTATATCTGACAGAAAAATATTAAACTTGTATTTAACTAAAACTTGTTATAAAATATACCTATTATAAAAATAAAATATAAACTATTGTAGCTTGATCATGTTTCCGCAGTATATTTTTTTTTTATTTATAATAAACATGACATTGTACATTAAAAGGTTTGACATCAATATTAAAGGTATATATAAAAAAAAATATTATGTATATATTTGAGACAGAGACAATGGAAGGGTACACAGACACATCCAGACCATTGACACTCTCTTGCGCTTTGTTGTCAATTAGAGGTTTTGCTCTCCAATATGCTAGGGATAATCCCTGTGTTATATTGGATGCAGTCTTTGGTTTTGTAAGTTAAACAACATTATTTTAAAGTGGATTTAGCACAATTGATCATACACTTCCTAACATACATGCAAAGGCACTCTCCATACACACGTAATATACTGAACCATATAAAATACACACACAGCACACACACACACACACACACACAAACACACACACACACACACACACACACACACACACACACACACACACACACACACACACACACACACACACACACACACACACACACACACACACACACACACACACACACATACATACAGTAAACAAACAATAAGTTAAAGAAATGAGAAAGAAATTACTGTGGTGGGTTTGATTCGATGATCCATAGGGTTATTTCCCTTTTGAACCTTTGGTAGTTATTGATATTTTTAATAGAATCTGGGATGGTATTGTAAATAGTGGGAGCTTGATATGAATAGTGTCGCTGAGCAAGGCTAGTGTTTGGATGAGGTATATGGTAGTTTAAGTGAGATGACGTACGTGTAGATCTTGTTTGTTGTGATCGTGTTTTATCGGTGTCTTTAAATGTAAAGTAGCAAATAAGGCATTTAGTGTAGAGTTGATGTAGAGTTAGGACTTTGAAGTTTTCAAAAAGGTTTCGAGTAGGGAATCTTATAGGGCGGGACAAAATAATTTTGATTACAAGTTTTTGACTCTTGTAAAGGGAATTTAATATTGAATTTGCGCAGTTGCCCCAAATAAGAATGCCATAAGTAATGATGGATTGACATAGTGCGTAGTAAATAGTTTTGATAGTTCGATGGTCGACAATATTTCTTATACTCCTGAAGATATATACCAACTGACGTGTTCTTTTAGTGACATGTTCTATATGTTTATCCCATCTAAGTGATGAGTCTATAGTTACTCCCAAACATTTGATAGAGTCTGCTCTCTCCAGAGGTAAACAGTGACAAGGTACACCATTATGACAGTCATGAATAGTTAGTGTATGATTGGCCGATAGTAGAGGTCTATTTTTTATGCCAAAGGTAAGATATTTGGTCTTTGTCACGTTAAGGGTCAAAAGGTTATACTCTAGCCAAGTTTTTACTTTAAAAACCTCTCTTTGCGCAATAGTAAAGACATTATCCCAAGTATCTCCGTGAAAAATCAATGAAGTGTCATCAGCAAATGAAATAATCCTTCCCTCAATTTCCATATCGCATAATTGATTTATGTAAATGAGGAATAGGATAGGACCCAAAACACTGCCCTGTGGAACTCCATAGTTAATATCTAGAGAGGATGAATGATGATTTTTGAGTTTAGTAGTCTGTGTTCTATTTTTTTAGGTATGTGGTAAACCAATTCAGAGAGCTGGATTTAATTCCAATCTGAGAAAGCCTACCCAATAAAATGGAATGTGAGACTGTATCAAAAGCTTTTGATAGGTCAAGGAATACTGTCAAACATTTTTTCCCTTTGTCTACAGAATTGTAAATTGATTTTGTTAAGTGCAATAGAGCAGTTTCTGTACTCATATTTTTGCGAAAACCGAATTGGTTGTTGGATAGCAATTGATTTTTATCTAAAAAGTTGACCAATCTAGTTTTTACAACTTTTTCGAATACCTTTGAGACAGTGCTTAAAAGTGATATGGGGCGATAATTCTGAATTTCATCCGTAGCTCCATGTTTATGGATGGGAATTATAATAGAGTTTTTGAGAGCATCTGGAAATATACCAGTTTTTAGGCTAAGATTTATTATGTGGACCAGCGGTTTAGCAATATATCGGTAGTTATTTTTAATAACATGTGAAGGAATACCATCAATGCCTGGTGCACTATTTGATTTGAGACTTTTTATTATGTTAATAATTTTTAATTCACAGGTTGGCTCAAATATCAATTGTGCATTTGTTAATGAAGGTAAATTATGAATTTTCTGTACTAGTTCAGCTTCGGAGCAATTAATTTGATTTAGAATTTTGTCAGCAAGTTTGTTTCCAACATTGTTGTAGTATGTAAGTGTTTATGTGTTCCAATATCTTCTCAGGTTGGTTATCAAAGTCTACAGTTCTTCCATCTATTTTTAGCGTAGTGGGGGATTGATTAGCAGTATGTGGGCTAGTAATTTCTTTAATGACTTTCCATGTTTCTTTTTTGTCAAAGTTAGCTTCAATAATTTTTGATCTATAGTAATTTTCTTTTGTTTTTTTAATCAAGGAGTTACAGATGTTACGGTAACGTTTGTAGAAGGTAGTGGTTTGGGGATTGTTTAACCTTAACATTTCTCTATGGAGTTTATTTCTCTTTCTGATACAGAATAGTAATCCATCTGTAATCCAAGGCTTAATTTTTATGTGGCTATTTTTCGATACGATTTTCACTTCGGTTGCTTTGTTTATATGATAGGATAGAGTCCTAATAAAGTTATTCGTTGCATAGTTTACTTCATTCGATGAAAGTATCTCATTCCATCTTTCATTCCTTATATTTTGTTCGAGTTCAGGAATATTTATTTTCTCAATAACTCTACTGATCTTTTTTGTCGAAGATTTTTTGCCAGAAAAGGCAATTATAGTACTGTAGTGATCAGTTATTGCTGTTTGATACACCATCGATATTACATGGTTATTTGTTCTCATCATTATGTGGTCAATACAAGAGCTAGAGGAGTTAGTCACACGCGTTGGTGTATTAATATATGATACAAGACCATAGTAAGCCATAAGTTCTAAGTAAGTAGTTTGGTTGGGAGAGGAGTAATTCAGAATATCGATGTTGATATCCCCAATTAGATAGATATCGTCAGCTGGTCGAACCCTAGAGAGAGCAGAATTCAACGAGTCTACAAATTCACGAGAGTCTTGATATTGTGGTGACCTATAGACAGCAAGGATTATAGTTGTGGGAAGTTCGATTTTCAGACAAGAAGCTTGGGAGATGTTAATTTCTGAGACATTTGGAAATAGAGAATTTTTAAGATAGACAATGACTCCATCCGCTTGAGTTGAACAGTTTTTAGTAAAGAATTGTGTATGGTTAATAAAATGGTTTGGAGGTGTTTTATCTTTGATCCAGCATTCAGTTAATATTATAATGTCAAAGTCATTGCCCAAATCACATATGTGCACTAAAAATTCGTCGATATTTTTAAAATAGCTTCTTATGTTCATTGCATAAATTTTGAGCTTGTGATTTAAGGTCAGTTTTTTATAATCCGCAGGAGTTTTAATAACATGATTAACGATACTTATGTGCTCACTCATGTCATTTTTAATAAAATCAGCCATAATGGAGTTTACAGGAGTATGAATCAAGATGAATTAATGAATACCAAATATGAAAAAGAGTATGTTTACACAGTCGTACATCCAAACTTATAGTATCACATACGCAGACCAGAAAAAATAATAATAAATAGAACGAAAAACATGCACAAACACACACCCGCATACACAAAGACAGACAGACACAGATACATATATATACAAATTCAATTTTCAAACAATATAAAAAACAGTATGCAAACATAGATTTATAATGTATATGAGATTGCTGATTCCTTAAGTTTAGTCAGATCTTCTGTTTTAGGTCATCAAGTTTATTAATAATAACTACTTTGGAGTTATCATTTTCTCTTATGAAGATTTTTCCGTTTTTGACCCAAATAAATTTTATGTTGTTATTTTTGGCGAAAGATTTTGTTTGTGACAGTAGAAATTTGCGACGCTGAGATAGATGTTCGGAGATATATATTGTTTTCGCTTCACCCGGAATACCGATGTCAGATGCGGATATTTTTTTTGTTGTTTTGCTTCCATCACTTACTGCATTTGTACAGAATGTCCTGTGTAAAGATTAGTGATGAGCAAATGCAAGACCAAGACCAAGACCGGGGTGGTCTTGGTCTTGGTCTTGCACCCGCGGTCTTGGTCTTGGTCTTGCGTTTACAAGTATAGTCTTGGTCTTGGTCTTGGTCTTGCATACATAGTCTTGGTCTTGGTCTTGGTCTTGCAGCAAGAGTCTTGCAAGTCTTGCACTTTTATGAGTAGGTAAAGTAGGTACATATTCGATTTTTTTTAATAAAACCTAAATTTTCCTTAAAGTAAACATGTTATATAATTTTAGGTACCTATCAAACATATATAGTCTAAGATCAAATTATTACAATTTTTGGAAAAAAAAAATCACCAAACTATGAAATATCGTTTATATGTCGTCTTGAAATTTCTGTATTTTTATAACTTTTCATATAATGTTGTTATTCTAGTTATAAAAATAAAAAATGAAATACAAACATGTTGAAGAATTTAAGATCCATAACGTCGATGTATAAGCTGAAGTGAATCAAAACTAAAATCATTGTCTGAATATAATAAATTTTTCAAAGATTATTCTTATGAAAATATCTAACAACATATTTTTCTAGTCATGAACATTGATGCCAATAATTATATAAGACCTCTCCCTAAAATTATAATAATATACAAATAAATACAAGGAAACTATCAGACATGCGATAGTATGTTTAGTTAAAGAATACGCACAGAAATAGAAACCCCTAAATACAAACAATTGAATATTTTAAGATATTTTGTACTCTATACAAAACATGTAGGTATGTATGTCAAGATAGGGTAGCATGGAGAGGTCAGTCCTTCCTTCTTACCCAGAATATGAAAACAGTTTGATGGTATGTATTTATTTTGAAGATTAAGTATCAAACTATTTAGTCACCTTAGATCAATGATAATATATTTCATTGCCTTATAATATAGGTATTGTGTATAGGTCACTGCCACACAATTTTTATGAAATGTCGTCACTAAACTTTTATTACAATAATTGTTAAATTTTGAGATGCCTTACAAATTGTATGAAAAGATGTCGTCACTAAATTCAATTTTTATAAAAAATGTTAAAAAACATTACATACAAAATGAATATGTCCTTGCTAAACAAGTACATATATATGTATCTTCCTACTTTCCCTAAAATAAGCATAAATGCTTATGCTATAGGTGAAAGAAAACGTTAAAGGCAGGATTCGAACTGACAACCACTGGATTACTAGCCCAGCACGCTAACCGCTCTGCCATCGACCCATCTAATAATAATCTATTTATATAACATATATGCTGAGTAGCCTCTAAGTTGACTTTTTTTACTCCAAAGTTGAAAAAAACACGAAAAATATAGACCTGGCATACAAATCTCGCGTATCATCGCTTGATATGTTAAGAGAATGAATTCCCTTAAACAAATCGACAGTTTTTGTTGGAAAAAAAAAAAAATTAAAATATTTATTAATGTGTGTTTTTAGTTTGATACGTACTCTTAAATTGTGTCTCATGTGTTACATGCAACTCGTGAAATAATGAATATACCTTCCAACTTACTTGAATGATAGATATTTATGTAGGTATAATATTATATCATGTCAAAACTCGCACAGAAACATATACCTACGTCCTACACAGGATGTTAAAATATGAACCGTGCCAGATTCAAAATGTCTTATTTCGTGCAAAATCATGCAAACATACATATACTTTTATGATACAATCATAAATGTTATGTTTGTCTAACGGCGGCGTAACACAAGAGAAGTACTAATCCTTTCTTTGACATACATACCGCTCGTTCAGAGCCGAGTGCCGTGTTTTTTTTTTATTAATTATTGATTTTATTTTATTTCCTTGTATGGTAAATTTAATTAATCATTTTTTTATTGTTTAATTAAAATAATGTGCATCTATTATTAAAAGTGGAAAAAATGTTATGCTTTTAGAAAATTGGCTTTTTCAATCTAACTTCATACAAAGATTTCTTAAATTTGTATGTACCTACTAGTGATCATCCAATGGTCAAACAATCATACGTAATTCATTAGATTTTTAAGTTTGAAAGTCATTGAGGTTCTTTTTGTCAAAGAGTATACCTCTATATTGCTTATGTATGTATATACATAGGTACCCTCTTCTATGGGCGCCCTATATAATATTAATTAAATTACATTCTTTTACAAATACATCATTAGAGTACGTGTTGTTTGCCTTAAGTACTTACTGTTTATTAAATATTGTTTCACAGTAGATATTATGTATTTTTACTTAACATGGTTGAACCACTGCGTTTGACATTGGCAATATGAACGTAAAAAATCAATGGTTTGATGTGAAATATTTTTATCCTCCACTACCCCCGAAGGTGATATAGTGCGGAGTTATGAATTTGAAATTTTTAAGGGTATTCTTTTTATTGCAGATTATTAACTAGTATCATGGTGAGATTGTATTCTGAAAGGATTACTTTACAAAAATACAAAATTTAGGTATTCATACTAATAAGAAAATCTAAACACTTAAAAATATATACATGCATACATACATACCCATATATACATAGATACATAATATTCCAACTGTCGACACGTTCAAGAGAATATATTTATCTTAATGAATCGTCAGTATTAAGAGAATTTTATGCCAGGTCTATATCTTTCATGTTTTTTTCAACTTTGAAGTCAAAAAACACCAACTTAGAGGCTTAGTGTGTCTGTGTGTGTCCCTTATATGTATATTTAATGCTTTGTTTGCATATTCATTCAATCGATAAAATAAATAGGTACATTATTATGTTTTTCTAATTGACTGTGATGAATATTTTTATTTGTATTGTGTATAATTGTAATTGTAAATGGCCTTCGGCAGTATTATTCGTATTAAAATTAAATAGTTGTAACGTGCTCCATAGGAATGGTATTTTCAAAGTTGAAAAAACCATGAAAAATATAGATCTGGCATACATATCTCGCACATCTTCGATTGAAACTTTTATCGGTCTGTTTATAGAAATAAATTTTCTTGAACAAATCGAAATTTGGAAAACATTAAATAAAATAATTAATTGTATTTACTTTATGCACAAGGTAAAGTACCTACACTTGCAACGCCTCTGAGTACGTTTGTTTACATCGGCCAAAATTATTGTCTCGAAGAATAATATTATTTTATTCTTTTACACACCGCGGTCAAATATGACATTTGCGCTAGTAATGATAAGAGTTATTTTTGCATCACGTAAACGTAATATGAGACAATTTGAATCTGAGATGTTGACTTCCTGTGTATACACGCACGTGTTCATACTATAAAAAATATTTGTATTTTAAACCGATATGTAAATTTCATTCTTAAAGAAGTACCTACCTAGAAATTACATTTTGGTAACTACACCTATTTATTATTATGAATTCATTTAACAATGAAACAAAATTATTTAAATTATAAATTATTTTTATACCATTTTTATAAAATGATGTCATAAAATTCGATCTTTGTATGTTATTTTAAACAATACTACTAGTTGCATGTAACACATGAGATCCAACTGTCGATAGCGATAGTACCTATGTATAGTTGAAGAATAAGTACCTACCAAACTATAAACCCAAAAATCAAAATTATTGAATATTTTAAGATATTTTGTTTTACATACAACACATGTAGGTATGTATGTCAATAAAGGATAGTGTGGAGGTCAGTCCTTTTTCCTACCCGGAATATGAAACCAGCATGATGGTATGTATGTATGTTTGGAGATTTAAGTATCAAACTATTTAGTCTTCTTAAATATTGTGTATAGGCGACTGCCATACAAATTGTATGAAGCGATGTCGTAAATTTTTATAAAAATTGTTAAAAAAAAATGGAGATGTAATACTACAATGCTAATGAGGTGTTTCGGCTTTTTGCGATATTTTTAAAAATTATGGAAATATAGGCAGTTAAACACATAAATTTGTCATAAAAAATATATTAAAAAAGAAACTCTGTAATTTTTTTGAATAATTAAATTTGAGATTTTGTATTTGTCTATATTCATACCAATTTTCAGCGTTCTAGCTTTTATACTTTCTGAGATATATGGAAAAATAAAGTGAAAATTCAAAAGTTGATAACTCCTGACTGAAACAAAAATTCAAAATTCTGAGTATAACAGTTTTGTAGGCCTATTACTGTTTATATACTCTGAAATTTTCGGCTCTGTGAATTGAGCGGATCAAAAGTTAATACGGGGGACGGACACACACACACACACACACACACACACACACACCCTCACACACACACACACACACACACACACACATACACACACACAGACTCACGAAATGTTCTACTCCGAATTCTGAGTAAATCCGTCTACGGAACATATATGCTGCGAAGCCTCTATGTTGGTGTTTTTTGACTTCAAAGTTGGAAACACCGTGAAAAATATAGACCCTGCATACAATCTCGCGTATCTTGAATTTAAACTGCCTCTTCCTTCAAGAGAATTTCATTCCCTTAAACGAATCGACAGTTGGATAAGTCATTTACTGTCGTTCCAATGCAATTTCTATGAGTAATATGTCAACATATTGAAAAAATGCAAGACCGCAAGAGTCTTGCATTTAAGTCTTGCAAGACTCTTGGTCTTGCAAGCATGGTCTTGTTCTTGGTCTTGGTCTTGCGTACCTGGTCTTGGTCTTGTTCTTGCAGTGAAGTATGTGGTCTTGGTCTTGGTCTTGGTCTTGCAAAAAATGCAAGACCAAGACCAAGACTGCAAGACTTGCAAGACTTTTGCTCATCACTAGTAAAGATAAGAATTGGTCTCTCAGCTTTGTAGATTTCATGGTGACAATTATAGGTCCTGGATTAGCACTTTGTGGCATCGTTTTCTTGACTCGGTAGATGTCGCTTATATCACCATTATCTATTTCGTAAGTGAATTTTATAATTCTTGAGATATTTTTGAATATATCTTTTATATTTTCCTTGGGCGTTTCTGGGCATCCTCTAATTTCGATGTTATTTTTAAGATTTATATATTGTAGTTGATCAAGTTTTGAATCTTGATTTTCAAGTGTACTTTTAAGCAGATTATTTGTGGACTTAAGTTGGTCAATTTCCGTGCGAAAGTTTTTTTGCTTGTAATTCTAATGAAGTTATATATAATGCCCTTGTTTCTAATCCATGTTTCTATTGTTTTCTTGTGTTTCAAATTATTCATCAACTGTATGTCCGTTATTTCACTTTTTATCTTATTAAAAATTTTTGTAGCTAAATAATAGTAATGTCTTTGTCCGAATGTCGTGTTTGTCTTTGGAGTCATGAGAAAATTCCTGCGTGTCGTCTCGTAATTGTGTTGCGGTGTAATGTGTACCTACTTATATTTGTTTAAGAATTTAATATACATTTAATTTAATGTAATGTGTACCTACTTATATTTGTTTAAGAATTTAATATACATTTAATGTTCTTCATAAAAATGCATTAACAGATTGTCAACCTTTCAAGAAGAAAAAATGAACACTTACTATGGTGTGGAGAGTTTAGTATTGGCCACAACCTACTCGTTTTAAAAAGTACTTACCTATTTTTTTTTATTAAATATTTTTTTTATATCATATATAATTAACACATAACTGTTTCACTGCCTATATTTGCATTTTCTTTAAATATCTAAAAATGCCTTAAAGCAAAACTCAAAAACTCAACTAAAAAAAAAAAAAAAAATAAAAAAAGGTTTTCTTCATATTAATTTAAAGATTTTTTAATATTATTATTTCAATCATATACATAATGGTGCACAATAGCGGGTTTATTAAATATATAGTAAATAATTAAATTACATATTTTTTTCCTACAAATTATTTATTTTTTGGTTGCTTGGAAGAAATGGCAACAAGCCTACCAGTTTGCATTATATTTGTTTATATTATGTACAAAAAGTTCAATAAATAAATAAGTCATTTTGATAGTGTGAGAAAAAAAAACATTTTTTTTATTATAGTATAGATATATTTTTATATACAATTAGGTATAAGATATAAAATTTTAATTAGTTACAATTAATAAAATGGTGATACATAATTTGTGATAAAAAAAAAAAATAATTTCATCTAGAAAAATAATAAAAAACATTTAATGATTTTTGATAATAAAAACAAAATGAAAATGTATAAAGTACAAGATGAAGTAAGTATATCACAGTATTTGGTGTTAAAATTAAATACTAGATAAAGAAAAAAATATATAATTAATCAAAAATTATAAGTGTACCTACACGAGTATAAGAATGAATGAATTTAAATTTTAATTAATTTTTCTATTCAAATACAAAAATATATATAATTAACTGTTTTATGATACAAAATGTCATTTTAAATAGTGTTAAAAATGGTGCAATATAAAATAACTTATTTTATAAAATTTATAAAAAATACAAGAGTATAAAATGCATAAAAAAACATTACAAAAAAATATAAAATTGTTCTACTTAAAGACCTTAAAACTACTAGACTTTTCGAATACGAGGCAAAACTAATTTTAAAAGAAATAAGTACTTATCTAAAAAATATCAAAATGGTTTAAGACACGTTTATTTAAGTACTATTTTTTCAAGTTACAGTGTTACCCTGGATAAAAAAATAGTGATAATATACTTTTTTACAATAATGACATTCTAAACGCCACGAGATTACATTTTTTAGATGTATTTATTACTTTTAATATATTATAATGTTTATTCTATTGAAACTTATTTTTGGTAGGTGTTGACACTCAATGAGTTGGGATTGATAATAATTACGATCTATCTCCAAAGATGGCGCTAGTGCTAGCTAATAAAACGATCGCTATTATCATGTTTAATTCCATTTAAATATAGTCATTTAACTGCTTTTAATACAAATGTAAAATAATTTGACATTTCAATATGTCGAGAGAAAACAATGAATCTTGTTACAATTTTATGATTTTTTGTTATTGATTATAATATTTGCATTTGGGATTAACATCGATTCTAATTATACAATATCTGCTTGAGCTTCAAGTTTTTCTCGTAAATCTGCTTAAGTTTTGAGCAGAATAATGTCCAAATTCCGTTTTCCTGAGCTGTACCTAATAATTTTTTTTTGGTATTTTAATGCTTTTCAAATTGTGATAAAATAACTGCTTAGGTTTCAGTCAAAATATGATTTAATCCCAATTAAAATTAACGCTGCTTTGAGTCATTTTTATGTTTGAAACATATATTTTAAAATTGAAATAAACATGTTATTCAAGATGTGGGTTTTGGAAAGGAATCTCGTCGGTCTAGTGATCATCGAATATTGCATTCATCCTTTTTTTGGTATTTAGTAAAGATACAATTGGATCTAGTCAATGACCAGCTTTCTGAAGCTTCCGTCCACTCCGAAGAGGTCATCGTGGGTCTTTGGCTTTCCTGGTCTTCTGGCCTCGTCGGCCTTCACGTTCTCCTGCTCTTGGAACCAGCCGCGGTAGCTCTCCAACTTGGCCTTCCATGCGTCTGTGAAAAAAAAACAATCGTATAGTTTTATTATTATTATGTATGTTGTAGTTTCATTCAGACCTCTTTATTTTTTACACTTGCTTTGAAAATATGTGTAGCAAAAATGTATTGCATAATTATTTTTAGTATTACCTCAGAACAGTCTTCGCCTAGTGAGGTAAAAAAGTCCATTATAATATTTAAGTTTTTGTTATATATATATTTATTTTATTCTATTATGGAAATAAAAATACTGGTTAACACTGGTTTGTGGGAGCAAATTCCATTTTTTATTTAACTTGCCACTAGCGCAGGGTGCAAGGAACTTTAGGTACTTTAGGGCATGCGACGTTGAGGATGATCTCCTGCGCGTTGGTTTGACCAGATTAAGGGGGGGTACTGCTGCCAACGTACATATTTTTCAATTTGATATACCATCATTATTTCTTATCAAATCGTTTTGAAAAAAAATTAATTTAGATAGTTTTGATATTAACAAAGAAAAATATATCTTTACTTCTTGTTAATGTTCTGTACAAATTCTTGTAGAAAAATAATGGCATACCCCGATTTTCAACGTTTATCTTATATTTTTAATAAAACATAAGGTGTAGTTCAACATATATATTTTTTTAAATTAAAATAGGCAAAAATATCTAGAAAAATATGATGTGACGTTGCATTAATGCTTCAGGTTTAGTAAATAAACCTAAAAAACATTTATTTTCCATTCAGCGCCATTGCGAAATAAAAGTTTTTTTGGTTTATTAACTTAACTTGATGCATTAATGCAACGTTACATCGTATTTTTCCAGATATTTTGATCTTCTTTAATTTATAAAAAAAATATAATGCTCTATATCTTATAGTTTTTTAGAAATTTAAGATAAATGTCAAAAATCGGGGTATGCTTATTATTTTCCTACAAGAATATATACATAACACAATTAAAAAGTTAAGGTATATTTTTCTTTATTAATATCCAAACTAAGTAGGTTAGTTTATTCAAAATGATTCGTTTTGTAGTAATGATGCAAATTCAAATTGAAAAAATAGGTACGTTGGCAGCAGTCACCCTCTTAAGGAGATGAACCTTATTCGGCGGTGCAAGCTGCGGCAAGCAGAGATCACTGGAGAATATTCGTTCTGTCCATTGGCTGTTCTATGGATCACGACTCTCGGCAGTCAGGAAATACATAATATATTAAGCATAACACGTGGTGTTTTGTCATGTCTCCACAATGTTTTGATAAAGAACTTGTCTATTAAGGTTTAATCAATAACTTACTGTTGATATCGAGGATTGAACCAGCATTGCCACCATATTCTTCAGGAAGCATTTCTTTGGGTACATGTTTGTAGAGGGACTCTATGTCACTGTGGATGAAGATCTGAAATATGACAAAAGCGAATACTTTAAATAAAGCAAAAATACATGACTTGTGACGTCATACGTTCATATGAGAATAATGGTTGGTCATTGTTATGAACGTGTCATTAAGAGGACATATAACGCTAAATCTAGTGACTGAAAACATGGTTTATTAAAACCGCCTAATGCATTAAGAAGTTACATGTTAGTAAGGGTAACTATCGCGTGCGTTAAAAAGGTTTATACGTGATTTAAATGCTTGGAAACCGAAAATTTGTTGATTTTTTGCATTTTAAGAGCAAACATGACTTGAAATGAAAAAAATTATCGATCATTCACTTTGATTTTATGCACTCTTTAAGTATATAAAAGATTTATTTCTCTACGACACATAGTTATGGAGTAATTTAAAAAAAAATGCTGTAAAAAAGGATTTTTGTAATATTTTTTTTAGGTGAATTTAGGTTGAATTTTAAAATTGTGTGACGAACATTCACTAGAGAAATGTTGAAAAGACTGATAATATATTTTCTAGAAACTCACTGTTTAACATATTTTAGGAATTCAATTAATTGGGGTGTTTAGGTTTATATGGCCCCTTAAGTATTCTTTGCTGTACGTCGGGAGATAGATAAAATTGCAAATCACAATATTAATTGCGTTTCAAACGAAATAAATATTTAAACTAAAATAATTATTTAGTGATTCTAAAGTTTTATGTAAACAAATAGGAAATCGAATATTTTTATTATTGCATATGCGCAAACATTGGATTTTTTTCATAAAAAAAGGCATAATCTTGATAGAAATCTCATTAAAAAGGCATAATTGATGAACGTTGCGCAAGCGCATAAAGTGATCACGTAAACCAGCAGATGACAGGTCGTAAGCCCTGTAGGTGCCTTATTTCCCGGTTCTCCTACAGTAAATATTCCAACTTCGTCTCTATTGAGATAATTAAAAATCTGTTAAAAAATAGGAAATTCATTTTAAAATTAATGAAAAACGAGTAGGTTGTGGCCAACGCTAAACTCCTCACTAACAAGTCATTCTATAAAGTATTCAAATTTTGTATGGAAAATTTCCAACATTTTCATGAAATGAGTTTGTTAAATTATTTTTTATTTAAATATTTTATTATGAAAACTTGATAACTCTTCAATGCCATTTTATGAAAGTGATGTGCCTTTTTACGAATTTGAAAACAAAAATTTAAAATTGTAAGTTTCCTGAGCTTGGGGTCACTTTGAAGTATTTGACAGTTAAAAAAATTGAGAAGCACTATTCATATATCGTTCAAAATCTAATGGGATCTAATCGAGTATTAGGTATACATATTTGCAAAATTTGAATAGAATCGAATGAGTACTTTAGTCTGTAATCGATAAAGTAAAAAATGAACACGCCGTACATAGCACACACACACAGATACATTGTGATGAAACTTTCAGAATACAATCTCAGCATGATACTAGTTGATAATCTGCAAAAAAAAAATACCCTTAAAAATTGCGAAATCATAACTCCCCACTATATCACCTTGTGTTAGTGAGGAGTAAAAATATACTAAAGTATCAACTATTAATTGTTCCACAATAAAAATAAAGAACATGGAATGGATGACAGTGGAGTGTATAAATTAAATTGTAACGACTGTGTTGACATTTATGTTGGTCAGACTGGACGGTCTATCAAACAACGTTTCCTTGAGCATCATATAGACTGTCTGGTTATTGGGAAATGGCTGACCACTGCATTGAACATAATCATTCATTTGGTTTGGAAGATGTAGAGGTTCTGCATTTAGAATGTAAAGGATGGAAACTTGACGCGTTAGAAATGTTAGAAATTAATAAAAATAAAAGACAACATTGTAAACATCCAAGTACCAACTATATCCCCACTTCTTCAAACTTAGACTCACCCAAATATTTGACAACGTTGTAAAATAACTGCAACTTCACCCCATAGATTTTTATTATAATCTAAAACCAAATACTAGATGTCATAGGCCCGAGATTTCAGTTGGCCCTTAAATCGTTAGATTTGGTAATCCAAGTTAAAAGTTAAGGGAAGATTAAATTTCATTCGCGTATTTCAGTGCAAAGTGAAACGTCAGTTACGTAATCTTCAACTATAGATATATTTTACGTTTTTCTATGGTTATTGTCTATAACGCATCTGTCAAAATTGTAATAACCTTAAATGATACGTGACGCGAAGCTGTGACTAAATATTATTTTATTATTATAACAACACATTATTTTATTTGTTTCATTCCACAGCATGTTACTTTTTCAATTTTTTATACCAATCGATGTTTTTTTAAATTAAAATCAAACATTGTAGTGAAAAAATGTCATTGAATATGTACTACGTACGTAGTACTACAATGCAAAATGTATGTACATTTTACAGATGGATATGGAACTAAGTGATAATGGTAAAATAATGTCTTATGTAGAAAATTTAAGAATACACATTATATATATAGAAACAGGATGGATCAATTTAAAAAGTGGGATGAAAAAACATCGCAAAAATAAAGTTGCGTGCCTGACGTTTCATTATGGCTGACAGTTTATTTCGTTTGTTGTCAGGCAATACCAAGGGCAATACATTATAATTATGTAAAAAAGAAAATAAATATTAAATACATGAACCACTTCTATATCAAGTCTTTTATTTTAACAACAAAAATAAATCATGATTATAATTATTATGCATAGTTATTTGTAGTATAAAATGAAATGAAACATTAAAGCGTGCGGCGATTAGTACGCCACCTGGCGAAAAAGACTAGAAACAATACTTAACTCAAGATTAAGACACGCGATCCGCCAGAAACTTTGAGTTAAATATTTGTCGTTTAGTGACGTATTTAAGGGAAGATTAGGTACTGAAATACGCAATATTTTGGTTAAACTTGAGTTAAACTCCTAAGGGCCGACTGAAATACTGGGCCATAGTTAGCAAATTTTGTATTATGAATCGAAGTGAGGAATTTTTCAGGGGGGATTTTTGACGTATTGGTTCCAGACCACATCTTTCTTCTATAGAGAGTAACGACTAATGTGAATTGTTTTCGATTTATTTTTCTAAAAAACACTTTGTTTAGAGAACAGTTATCTAGGATGTGTTGAAATGCAAGGAAAACTGAAATATGTTGCCAACCAAAACGTCAAACGCGCGATATTCGAGTATATTATAATAAAAATCTGTGCTTCCCCCACACAGGTGACTACGCTGTAGGCAAATGTTCGGTCATTATAATCGATTTTTGTGAAAAAATACATTGATTTTAAAATGGATTTTCACTCTGCCCCCCTAGACAACTCAAGAAAAGAAACAAGATAAGAAAACTCAATGTATGGAAGTGACAGTTGTCACGTGACTGACAACTGTCACTTCCATACATTGAGTTATCTTTCCTTGTTACTTTTCTTGAGCTAAATGACACGTTGTCTAGAGGGGCTGTTTAGAATCATTCCTTCTTGAATAAACAAAGTACGCAATAAGGCTATTCCATAATCTTGCTGATCTTCGAACGGCTATCTTTAAACCTACATTTATGGAAAATAGTAATGATCCTCTCATAACTTACTCTATCTCGGATCTTTTCCTTGATGAATGGCTTCACAAAGTTGACAATTGTATCGACCAATGGAGATACGTTAATCACATGGACTTCCTTCAACTTGACTGGGTAGGCTTCCTGAAATCAAAATCAATACAAATTACTTACACTATCAAGGCATTTCTTACAAAAGATTAAAGAAAAGTTTAGTCAATTCGATACAATAGTAGGTAGATATAATGTTTCTTCTCAAAATAACAGTGAGACAATGAGGAAATATACGACAACTTACACAAATAATTACAGAAATAAGAAAATATTGAAAAAACAAAAGAAAATCGTTCAGAAATGACTTGGTGGATGTATTTTTACTTAAATAATGTCGTAGATATAGACTGTGACAAAAATATATAAGTTTAAGAAAGATAAAAATGGAGTTTATACTCGTTTTAAGTTATTAATAATATTATTTAATATATTATTTAAGATTACCTATATATATATATATAAAAATGGATGTACGTATATTTGTTTGTTTGTTTGTATGTGGCCGATGGACTCTCAAACCACCCATCCGATTGCAATAAAACTTTGAGAATTTGTTCAGCTCATTCCGGAGAATGTTAATATATTTTAATTTATTTATTTATTTATTCGATATCACACAAAAAAATGAAAAGAAAATGTTTTTCAAAAATTTTAAAATAAAAAAAACCCTATACATCCATATATAAAAATGGTTTAATGGTAAACGTTTTTGTTTGAATAAGTAAATAAAATGATAAATGAATGAATGAATATAAATGAATGATAAATGAATGAATGACGGAAGGGAATGAAGGGACTGTAGGAATGGAAGGGAATAAAATGACAGAATTATAATTAGCGAATCTAGAATAGAATGTTAGATAATAAAAAGGAAACATAACGATCAACCATTTTTATATATTTGGAGGTAAATAATTAAACAGGCAGGACAACGTCTGCCGGGTTTTACTAGAATTATATATGCCGTGATGGTATGTATGTATGTAAGTAAAGATAGTAGGTACCAACCAAAAGATAGTAGACAAAAAAATGAAATTATAGGTCGATTTTGTTACTCAATAATATTCTATAATAAAACAATTTGTAATAGAATATGCATAGTTGCCTTCAGTTACTTTTGTATTGTGCAATGATGATCTATTTTCATCATAAATCAATGTTGAAATCTTCATACAACCACAGACAGACTGGGGATATCCACCTGTGAGTCACTCATTCAACAATTAAATAATTCTTGTATAATAAATAAGCTAATAATTTTGTAAGAGATTGTGAGTAATTTTACTGTCAAATTGCTTAAGAATTTTGTTGAACAACAAATAATATACGTCAGTAAAAGTACTTCTTAAGGTTATATCAGTTCCCCTTGATGTTTAAATCAAAAGATCATGTTTCTTAATAAAATATTCTACATATGTACATACCATCACACCATGTACCTCACAAGGTAGGCAGAGAGGACCAAACGCCACATTCATTTACCGTCTCATAAATTTTCTTCAGGATTCTTACATTTCCGTCTTTCAGAATATCGTTCATATGGTCGTGCCATCCTTTTCTTAGTCTCCCCCGACTTCTAATTCTTTTTCAGTCATCTTCGTATATTTTCTTCGCCAGGCGTTCTTGTGGCCAAACTATCTCAACTTCCATTCTATTAATTACATCTTTCTTCATCTTATTTCCTTTCCTTGTGTCCTCATTTCTTACTCTTTTACATTTTTTTTTACCTGCATTTATTCAGTTTTTGTGCAACTTCGGCCATATCCAGGTTACACTTGCATTTTCGTTGGCACTACGATTGCATTCACTTTGTTTTCTGCGATAACTCTTCTTTCGATATCCTTATCAGATGTGTTACCCTGATAGATATACTCATCAACTTGCTCTAGCCATTCGTTCTCTACTTTTATTTGACATGCTGTTGTGCAATCATTCTTTTCAAAGACCATTTAGGCATTTGCCTTTGAAAAGCGTTCGTTCTCTATGTATCCTTTATATACCATACTTAAAAGATTATGTAACTCTTTCATACTCCCTACTAACAGCACCTTATCATCTGCATACATATAATCAGTTGCAGACCCTTGCTTTCATCCCTTAGAGTTCTTATGTAGAAATCAATGTACATATTGAAGAGCAATGGTGGCAGCACGCACCCCTGTCGAACGCCATTATGTATTGAAAACCACGTTATGACTATGTCGTTAACACAAACACATGTTTCGCTGTTATAATGCTCATAATAATGACGCGATTGTGCGCATCAGCTTACGATTCACTCACGTAGAATATCATAGAAGGTATGATTTCTTTCTTCCACAGTCCTCCTATCTCAGCTGCTGGGTATGGACTACTTGAATTTACTAAAATAAAAGAAGGTCTTACTTGGACACAGATGAGGAACTTCTTGACGAGTGTCGGTGTGAATTTGGCAAAGTGGTTTGGAGTGGCGACAGAAGCGTCTAGGATGTACACGTCACCAGCAACTCCCGTCGACTCTTCAGCGAGACGAATGTCTCCGATCATGAGGGCAGCCTTCAGAGCCTCTGGAACGTTGGGAGTCACTACGTCCTTATTAACACCTGGAATTACACTTATTCATCAGTCAGAATCAAATGAATATGACATTTCTGAGTACTATAAGATTGATCTCATTGTAAATCTCACACTAAATAAATTACATTTTTTTACAACTTTTATTTACATAAAATTATGTATCTACAATTGAGCATATTGGCGGTTTTTTTGCCAAATGGCAATATCTTCCAACATAATAATGTAACCAAATATTTAATAATTATAATTATAAAATAGGTTTTATTTTTAATAATTAAATAACACAGTTTTAATCTACAATGAGTTTTTCTTTTGAATGCCTAAGCGCTTTCACTGGACTCAGCCAGCATCATCAGAGGCAAAATTCAAACTAAATACAAAATTAAAACAAAATGTCACATAGCAAATGGGGGGTGCGTGAGGTATGAGAGAGATGGGGGGGTCAGGAATATAAAGTCAATATATGCAGAGAAAAGAAAGCTGAATTATTCAAACTTATTTAATTTGACTGATTTGTAAATTGTATTAAATTCTTTTTGTATAGATAATAATTATTATGTATCTACATATAATATTTTGTGTCTTTTGTATTTGAATGTCTCCTTTACACACGAGTGCTTGCACTCTGGTTAAGGGAAATATGTTTTTACTTACTATGTATCTTTTTCTACATTTTTTGATATTTGTTTTATAAATTTAATTAAATAAAAAAAAGTTTTTAAGGAAAAATTATGTTAACAAAACAAGATGACTGCTACAATATAACCAGTTGCCGCATTTTGGAGACTAGCTTTGTTGATCGTCTCACAAATCCAGACTGAAAATATTGTGGAAAATCTTTTTTACAGGATTCAAATAAATTTCAGGATTCAAACACAGTTCAGGATTCAAATATCTAACAAACCGAGTCAATTTTATTATCATATGAAACTATCTTTATTGATTGAAAATTCCATGACCAATACAAAATTATATCCAAATATCTAATAACAAACATGCATCAATTTTTATGGTTGATCAATAATTCCTAAAAATTATATAATAATAAAATTCGCAGATTTTTAGTTAGTTGAAATTTCAAATTATCTGTAATTATGTAAATAAATCGAATATTTTATAGTTATCTAGATAATATACGCAAACATTGGATTGTTTCCTCAGTTGGGAGTCTAAGACATTTTTTTAACATCTCAATAGAGACGAAGTTACAATGTTATAAGAGAACTAGGAACACAAGTAAATTAATCAAAATTGTTTTAAAAATAATCATTATGTTAGATCTACTATTAGTAAACAGTTAAAAAATGTATCATTTACAATCAATGTTTAATTTATTAAAACAAACATGCTATAATTTTAAAAATATTAATTTCTGTTAATTATCTCGTCATGCATTTTGTTACATTCATAAAATTTTGTTATTTTTAATACCGACTGTTGTTCCACATATAACAAAACAAAAAAAAAACGGAACCACTTTATTAACAAGTGCGAAAAATTTTTATTTACAGCGATAGGTTAATTTTATTTATATTAAATAGGTATTGTATATCAATTCAATAATATATATACAAAATAAAAACATTTTAGGTTATTTAATAAAGTTATCTATGAACTAATCAAGCATATATTCAATTTTGAAGACTTATGAAAAATCCATGCCAAAGTACAGAAAAAACTGTGATCCTACCGGGATTCGAACCCCGTAACTGATCGTTAAGAGGGTGACTGCTGCCAACGTACCTATTTTATCAATTTGAATTTGCGTCATTACTACAAAACGAATTATTTTGAAAAAAAAATAACCTAGTTAGTTTGGATATTAATAAAGAAAAATATACTTTAACTATTTAATTATGTTCTGTATATATTCTTGTAGGAAAATAATAAGCATACCCCAATTTATGACATTTATCTTAAATTTCTAAAAAACTATAAGGTATAGAGCATTATATTTTTTTTTTATAAATTAAAGAAGTTCAAAATATCGGGTAAAATACGATGTAACGTTGCATTAATGCATCAGATTAAGTTAATAAACCAAAAAAACTATTATTTCGCAATGGCGTTGAATGGAAAATAAATGTTTTTAAGGTTTCTTTACTAAACCTGAAGCATTAATGCAACGTCACATTATATTTTTCTAGATATTTTTGTCTTCTTTAATTTAAAAAAAAATATATATGTTGAACTACGCCTTATATTTTATTAAAAATATAAGATAAACGTTGAAAATTGGGGTATGCCATTATTTTTCCACAAGAATTTATACAGAATATTATCAAAAAGTAAAGATATATTTATCTTTATTAATACCCAAACTATCTAAATTATTTTTTTCAAAACGATTTGATAAGAAATAATGATGGTATATCAAATTGAAAAATAGGTACGTTGGCAGCAGTCCCACCCTTAAGAATCAGACCTCTTGCTTACTGACAATAATAATGGATATAAGTTAATTTGAAATATATATGACCTTCGACAAAACTTGCAGGTTCGAGTTATAAAAACAATGTTATGACAAACACTTAGATATGTGTTTTAATTATTTTTAAAACTTAGTTTTATTAGTAGTTGATTGGTTAACTTACATGCAACACATTGCTTGGATGCAGTTGCTGTAACGTAATAAAAATGTATCTACCTTTTTTATTGAAGTTAAGCAAATTACCTCTCATGATGACAACCCTTCGTCCTTCGGGAGTAAGACCTGGTAGCGGTGGCATATTACTGAAAATAAAAAAAATAAATATTATATAATCATATTATAATATATCAGCCTTCGTGGCCCAGTTGGTTAGGTTACTGATGATCCAAAGGTCCCGGGTTCGATTCCTGGTTTTTAATTGTGTTTTCATTCTGAATCTGTGAGACGATTAATATCGTAAGTCTCCAGAATGTGGCAACTTGTAATTGGGTGCGTGTTAAATTAATTTTTGACATAGTACCTACCTGTTAGTTGCCAGAGAAGTAATGCAAAATAAAATAAAAAAATATTAACATCATTATTTCAAAATCATTAAGCCGTAATTTCACGCGTATTGACAGCAAGGTCAGTATATATACATATAAGACATGCGTGAGACAGATCATGACGTATGCTCTGGAAACGCGAGCAGACACTGTACGAACCAAGGGGCTCCTAAGGACAACGGATTTGAAGCTTCTAAGGTCAATCACTAGAAAAACTCTCCGAGATCGTGTTCGTATTGTTGAAATAAGAAAAAAAACATGTGGAATAGATGACATCGTTCGGTGGAGTAGATCCATTGGAGGGACCACGTAGCCAGAATGGACAGTGATAGACTTGCGTATATAGCAGCAAATTAAATACCTTGTGGTCGCCGTCTAGCACCACCGACCACCCAATGTATGGAAGTATAGTTGGACTGAAGGATAGTCATCTCAGGAAGCATATTTTTTGAATAACAGACCATTGGTTTCAACATGTCTACTAAACGAAGAAGAAGTAATTTAGAAACTTTAGATTTATCGTAAAAATATGTAATTTAAATGCGAAAATCGGTTACGATGAATACATGTACAATTGTTAAAGATTTTTTAAACGTTAACAATCAGGAATCACTAGGGTCGATAGGTAGTATAGCGACTTCCTCAGAGTCTAATCTTTTGATATGCTAAATATCTGGATGGGTGAACTATTCCCAATTGAAAGCTTGATGATGTGTTTGTTGCATTTTATTTTGTTATATTAAATAATTTACAATTTACTCATTGATCTGCTAATTATTTTAAGGAGGTGTATAACGGTAATAATAATAATATCCCAGTTCGTAACCTCTTGATTCTTTTGTTTAAAAATATGTATAACTTCTCTGTTTATTTTCTCATTTTTAATTATTAATTGATTTTCATGTTTCATTTGTTTTATCCTTGAATCTACAACTCTAAACTTACTATGTAACTTCCACCCGCAACATAATAATTATATTATATAAAATAGACAGGTAGGAAACTTATATACCTACAAACAATACTGTCTTATTATTATGTACTTCTCATGTAAAAACTATTATGCGCAGAAATATTTGGGCATTCATGCTTGTGTATGTGCTCAGTTAAATAAAATAAAATAAAATATTTCACTGTTATTATTTGTAGTGACGTGTATAGACAATTGCTATAATGATCGGTTGCTATAATATCAAAAGATTAACGAGTAGAGAAACCTAAAAACAAAAGACGAGAAAGGAAACCTGTATCCAACATTGGATGACTGATGGTTATGAGGAACATTCGATATTCTTGAGTGAAAAATTTGGATCTGTATCGGATAGAAATGTGTATGTCAAAGCTTACATGAGTGAGAATACTTCTTGAAGTTCAGGCCTGGTCATGTCCCGCTCGCTGAAGAACTCGGGTACGGCTGTACGCATGGTGAAGTACATATCCAGTTTCCTCTTGCACTTTTCCAGGGAGAACTTGCAGCCTCTAAGGAATGTCATCAGACGAGCATCGTCTGCAAACAGAAAGTAATCATATAAGTTTTAGTATAAATTTTTATTGCTCATCTTAAGTTGCTGATTTTTTTTTTATAAATCATCAATGCAATATTTATAAATTATCGTTATTAATTCTTACAAATGAGCATTCATTACTTAGAAAATGAGCGTTCATCAAAACGATTCAAATCAAGAATTAAAAATTAGGGATGTTAACTATGAATGTATAGGTTGTGCAAGTTTTTGTATAAAATGCATTTTTCATTTTTGACAACGCTTTATTTGTTTATTATGATATCATCTAACATATTTTTCAAAATGTCCGGAAATTTTTGCAATGGCGTTCTTAGTATCAATAGTAATTCTTTGAATCTTTCCTCAATATCTTTTCAAACTTTTTCTTGGTTCTTTTCCATCACAACTATCTCATTTCAAACAATGTGTGAATTACATAATTTTTGTATAGGAAAATCTGTTACAGGTTAAAGACGGCTGTATTAAAATACTTTAAACCTAAAAATTAAGAGTGGATTTTCTTTGAATACATAAAATATAAATTGTTCTAAGAATCATTTATATTTATCAGGCTCTAATAAATCTTAGATTAAACGAATCAAAGATTGCTATTATCTGCACTAACATATGTCTTATTGAGACATTATAATAATATATTCAAACTATTATTAGATAATTTATTACCATATAGTGAAGTTCATCTAAAAAGACAGCTATCTGATTAACATCACAAAAAAGTTTTTTTGAATCATTTTGTATTTGATGATGTAATGAGCGAATAATCATTAATACATCATTATGTCAACGCACGTAATCGGAGACATTCTAAAAAGAAGCAATAAAGTAATATTTTACCTCTGATTCTCTTTTTTTAATAATACATTTCAAATCAGACAAAAAAAAACAAAATATGAACCCTTAAGGTCAACCGAGCAAAGACCATTTTTATAAATTTCATATTATTAAATAAATATTTTAAATTTACATTTTTACTGACAAACTTTTTAACAACTCAATAGAGACGAAGTTGGGATATTATAGAAGAACCAGGAACTCAAAGCACCTACAGGGCTTACGACCTGCCATCGGCTGGTTTACGTGATCTACGTGATAAAAGTGATCAAGTGATAAAGCTGGAATAGCTCGCGATTGCTCGTGATACCAATTTGTAATAATTAAAAAAAAACTGTGTCATTTTAAATTTTATTCGTGTGATAATGTTTCCAGTTGTAGAATTCTGCTTCATTTAACACAGGTAAAAAAATCTGCAAACGAGTATTCTGCAGGTAGTAGACCCCCCGAAATACCACCCAAACGTACTAAGGACAGCTGGACATTCACCTCCCGGGAGCCGGTTCCGAGAACAACAGGACAAAGTCCTAGCGGAAGCAGCAGAATAAGAATATTAAAGAAAACGTAAGCAGATACTCACCCCAGCTGTTGGGCAGATGTGGCTGCTTCTCCAGCCACTCCTTGATGTGCTGGAGATCAGAGTCTCGCGTGGACACGTTCTCGTTCAACTCCTTCTGGATCATCATCGACATCTCGGTTGACGGCTGGACCAGAGTCATCTTTGGGCTTGGAAGCTAACTGAAACAAGATAACATATTAATTAGCTCATTTGAGGTTTATAATTTGCATATTAAGACATAGACATTAACAACTCCTCGACGAAGTAAATAAATAAAAAAAAATACATACATACCATCACACCATGTCCCTCGGGGGGTAGGCAGAGAGAACCGAACGCCACTTATTTCTATCTTGACATACATTCATCGCCTCGTCGACATTTATACATCGTCTGATACATGTTCGTCTGTTATTCATGCTTCTGACATTTGAAATACCGTTTATATGGACTCATTCCATTCCTGTCCACAATGTATATTTTCTTCGTCAGGCGTTCCTCATTCATTCTCCCCATGTGGCCAAACAATTTCAATGTGTTCACTTTCCTTCTATTAATGACATCTTTCATTATCTTACTTTCTTTCTTTATGCCCTCATTTCTGACCCTGTCATACATCGTCCTATTACAGATTCTTCTTTGCTATCTCATTTCAACTGCATTTATTCTGCTTTCGTGCGATTTCTGACATGTCCAGGTTTCACTTGCATACGTCAAGGTTGGCAGTACGATATTATTATGAATGGCAACTTTAGCTTCCTTTGATTTGTTGTGATCATTCATAACTGTTCTTAGTGCTCCATTCACTGTTTCCTGCCATAATTATTCTTTCGATCTCCTAATCAATCCTTCCATTGCGTTGAAACATGCTTCCCAGATAGACATATTCGTCGACTTGCTCAAGCCATTCAAGCAATTTATCTTTTCGTTTATAATATGAGACGAACAAAAACTACTTCCACATTTAGGCTTCCATAATGTACAACCAACTATTGCCAAAATTCATTCATACAACGAGCTTGTAGTAATTATAATTCATTTTCAGAATTATAATTACTGCAAGTCTCCTCCAGATTCAAGTCTCAAGATTTCGAGTCATTGATGAGGGGTTGATAACGTTGCAGTGATTCTGATTTCCCACTTTTACATTTTTTGTTGTTATTTACATTTTTTTGTTGTTATTTACATTTTTTTGTTGTTATTTACATTTTTTTGTTGTTGTTGTTTTTTTTTTCTTTCTAATAATAAATTATGATCTCCTGTGTGTACCTTATATTTACTAAATTAATAACTTTTTATATATGGTCACATTTTTATATACGGAGACGTACTTATTCAAGACGAGTAAAATTATACTGCGAAGTGTTTTGGCTTACAATTTAAGTAACACTTTTTTTATGTAATGTATATTGCTTGACTGTTTGTTTGCTTAAAAATAAATAAATAAATATAAAAAGATATATTACACAATGGCAGGCTTGTTGCCATTAGGCGATTTCATCCAACTAACCAGATTACAATGTAAGAAAATATAATATTTTGTAGATTTTTATCAACAATTATCTGAACAATTATAGGCATAAAGGTTTCCGTTGAGATAACAGACTTTGATTTTTTTAATCTTTCAATTACTTCCTGTTATTATTTCTAAATAATTATTTATTATAAAATGTGCAGTGTAACAAGACAGATATGAAAGATAGCATATATATATCTTGGTTCACGTTTTGATAATTAAATAATTAAGTTGATACACGTTTTGCTATTTCGCGTTTTTGTAATAATCAAGTATTATGAGTACTCGTATTTTAGAATTAGTGTCAATTACAAATATTATCTTATTGATACTGTAATTAAAAAAAGTCAAGATGTATATTGTATTTTTTGAAATATATTACATTACGTCGCTGCGTTTTATGTAAAGGACATAGTCAACATTACTCTAGGAATGTAAAGTAAATTTATTTATTTTATTAAAAAAATTACATCGACAGACATCCAGCTTACAATTTTCATAAAAAGAAAATAATATTGGTTATTATTATGAGTGCTGGACGTCCAATTATGGATGCACACAAAATTACATGAGCTCATATTCAATCACACACGTAAGTTACACAAGTAAGAGTTACAAAAATAAGAGAAAATTTGGTTACAAAAGTTAAGTAAAAAAATAAGTTATAGAAGTTACACAAGTTACATTAGTCGAAGTAAAAAATAGGTAAGTACATAAGAAGTTAAAAAAAGCTACATAAGTTTCAGAAAATTAATTACAATAAAATAGCGTGCATAAATAGTTCTGAGACCTTCTTAAAACAACACGCGCGAGTTAACTTTTTTCTTACAACCAGAGAGCGAATCTGCAAACACGTCAAGATCAGGACACTCTCATGTCATATCGTTATACTGCGTTCTTGGTATGAGACTGTAATACATAAAGCTGGTCTGATCACACGACATGTGGTAACGGGCAGTAAGTGTGAACAAATCACACGACATTTTATCGTGCCCGACACACGACAAGTGGAAACGGGCAGTTACGAGAGTCAATAAATTATAATTTCTATCCAGTTAAAAAGATAATTTAAAATTTCTTAATGACACGTGTGTAACGGGAAAATGTAAGAAATCAAAGAAAAAAAGAAAAATATCACATTGAGATAGTTTGGCCACATGGGAAAAATGAATGTTGATCGCCTGATGAAGAAAATATACAAACCAGACAGAAATAGAACGTGGAGCCAGGGTCATCCAAAAAATGTAAACGATATTCTGAAAGACTGAGATGTATGAGAAAGACTGGCACAGTTTGCGTGCCATGATAGAACAATATGACTTCTCTATGCCTATCCCATAAGAGTCAATGCGTGATAGTATGTACATATGTAATTTACGCTTATACCGCGATACTATGATGAAATTATACTCATTTCTCCCAGAGACCATGTGCCTGGTTACAAATGTCACGGATTAACCAGCTACCTGTTTAATAACCGACCTTGAGTTGATGTAAATGATCATCCAGTTATGTACCACGTCACTACAATTTACATTTTATTATGGGTAGGTATAGTAGAGCTCCGATTATCCGGACTCGAATAAAAAGAAGAATGGATAATCGAGAGGAGACTATTTTGGACTTCTATATGTTACGATCATTCATTGCTGGCATAAGTACTCCTTTCACTCTGTTTTCTGTCACTAATTTTTTTTTCAATATCCTTTTCTAGCCGTCCACCCCTTTGAAAAATACTTCCTTAATACATATATTCGTCAGATTGCTCTAATTGTTTATTTTTCATACTTTTCTTACATACTAAAGATAGCAGTAGGTACCTACCTGGATTCTTGATCAAGTGTTAATTTATCGACGGAAAAGATAATATAATGTATGGAAGTGATATTTGACACGTGAAAGGCAACTGTTAACGCCTTAGGCACCTTGGTAATCCAACTGTCGATTTGTTCAGGAGAACTTTGTTCTCTTAACATATCGACAATGTTTCAAGCCAGGATACACGAGAATTGTATGCAGAGGTCTACTTTTTTCACGGCTTTTCCAACTTTGAAGTCAAAAAACACCAACTTAGAGGCTTCGCAGCATATATGTTCCATACACGGATTTACTCAGAATTCGGAGTAGAACATTTCGTGTGTCTGTGTGTGTGTGTGTGTGTGTGTGTGTGTGTGTGTGTGTGTGTGTGTGTGTGTGTGTGTGTGTGTGTGTGTGTGTGTCCGTCCCTTATAACTTTTGATACGCTCAATTAACAAAGCCCAAAATTTCAGAATATATAAAAAGTTATAGGCCTACAAAACTTTTATACTCAGAATTTTGAATTTTTGTTTCAGTCAGGGGTTATCAACTTTTGATTTTTTAATTTATTTCTCCATATATCTCAGAAACCATAAAAGCTCAAACGCTGAAAATTGGTATAAATATAGAAAAATACAAAATCTCAAATTAGTTTATTCGAAAAAATTCCAGGGTTTCTCAAACATTTTTTATTAAGAAAAATATTTTTTTTATGATAAATTTATGAGTTAAACTGCCTATATTTTCATTTTTTTTAAAAATATCGAAAAAAGCCGAAACACCCCAACTAGATAATTTAATTTTCTATAAAAAATATTAACATGGTATTAGCACAACTCAAACTTTTTTTAACAATTTTTATAAAAATTGAATGTATTGACGACATTGCTTCATACAATTTGTAGGGCAGTCGCCTATACACACAATATGTAAGAAGACTTAATAGTTTGATAGGTACTTAATCTCCAAACATACATACAGAACCATCATGCTGTTTTCATATTCCGGGTAGGAAAACAGGACTGACCTCCATACTGTCCTATCTTGACATACATACCAACATGTGTTAAAATTTTCAATAATTTGGATTTAAGGGTTTATAGTTTGATTCTTATTCTTCAACTATACATACTATCGCTATCGACAGTTGGATCTCATGTGTTACATGCAACTAGTAATTTAAAAATACGAAAAAAACTTTTGATATCAGATATTGCTACATGTTTTAAAACATATTCCAATTATCCGTTCCTCATCTGCTAAGCATCGGATAATCGAGATAATACTGTATGTAAAAGTTTATCAATAAAGTGTCATCATTTGCATATCAGGATGTTTCTACAAAAAAATCTATTTTATTTTAATTCGTATTATCAATGTATTCATTAATAAATGAATGAATTCTATAAAATAAGTATCTGGACATTTTATTAATTCTCCAGAATGTGGCAACTTGTTATTGAGTGCGTCTTAAATTAATATTTGACATTATTTGTTACCTATTAGTTGCCCGAGAAGAAATACAAAAATGAAAAGATTTTTGACATTTTTTTGACATCTCAATCCTTCTCCCTCATTCACACAAGCACCCAATACTTGTCACTTTCCTAGTACATCATTATTTATCCAGATTATCCCACTATTAGCAACATAATATAAATGCATTTTATTTTGACATCTCAATCCTTCTCCCTCATTCACACAAGCACCCAATACTTGTCACTTTCCTAGTACATCATTATTTATCCAGATTATCCCACTATTAGCAACATAATATAAATGCATTTTATTTTGATCTATGTATTTACAAAACTCGCTGTGCACAACGCTATTGTCGTTCCAACCATAATGTATGCAAGTGAGACATGGGCATGGCAGAAGAAGCATGAAAGTAAAATTAACGCTGTGGAAATGAGGTCCCTAAGACGAATGTGTGGTAAAACAATTTATGATAGAATAAGGAATCAAGATATCAGAAGAGAATGTAAGATTGAAAGGGATATTTTGAGTAGAATGAAGATAAATGCTTTGCGATGGTTCGGACATGTAGAGAGAATGAACGATGAACGACTGACAAAGAAAGTATACAAGGCTGAAAAGAGTGGAATGAGATGTAAGGGTCGACCTAGAAAGAGCTGGCATGATCATATAAATGAGATTTTGAAAGAGGGGAACATACGAAGTCAGAACAATAGGAGAGCATGTATGACGCGATGTATGAATGTAAATGAGGCAAAACAGGTATGTCAAGATAGAAGAGTCTGGCGTTCGGTTCTCTCTGCCTACCCCAAATAGGGAAACGACGTGATGGTATGTATGTATGTATTTACTTATTGCATATTTCTGTATAAAAATAATGTAAACTGTATAGGTACTCAACACAAATTGATTATTATGGCCTTATAAGCCGAAACGGTCGTCGGACGTTGAATAAATTCTTTGGAGAATATATGTGAATGAATGAATGAATGAATTGTATATTTCCAACATTATAAATTAATTATTACAAAGAAACAAAAACACAATTTTATTTTTTAGTTTCTACCTTATTACAATTTTACAATTATTATTTTTTCCACACATTGGAAATTTTACTGCCTCGCTAGACATAGTCTGTTCTGAGGCAGTACTAATTTGAATTTGTTATGGCTACTCTGCGATCATATGATTTGTTTTCTTTTTTTTTCTTCATATATTCCATTCCCTTAGAACATCGACAACCAGGTTGAAAAACTCTAAAACCTCTATCTCAAATCCTTCTCTTCTAATCTGCTTCAGCCAAAGAGTAACGAGGTCTTTGAAATTTTTCCCATCATGCGTTATGTTTTGTTCAATATCCATCATTTTTTTACTATGAAGTATTGGTGCCAAAAAACTATATTGACGCTGCGCATGTGTCGTTCTTGGTTGTGGCGTATTTTTCATAATTTTTATGGAATTCTACAGTTTGGAAGCCGCATCAATCGATAGATTGAAAACTACTGATCCTACGATGTTTTTTTACATGAATACACCCTGCACCCTACACAAGCTGCGAATTTATTTAAAATAACCAGTATCAACCCTAATCAATAAATATTTGCAGACCGGTTTCAGTGCAATCAATAAATATATAATTAATGTTATTTAAGACATAATAGATTTATTATAAACGTTATAATAAATTATTTTTATTAGATTGGGCACAAAAACTAGACTGACTGGATTAGAAAAAAACACAACAAAATGATTTTGGCATTATTTCTGAAGGTCATTATCAGCAGTGATGATCTTTGGTCTTTAATGCACGAACAACGCGAACAAAAGAACATACAAAGAACGTAATGATTTTTATAAAAAAAAAATATATTATATTCGGGTTCAAACAATGGATTTATAAAAAATATGGCTGACCTCAGTGAGGAGACTGAACATAAGTAATTTTAAACTCTCTCAATATGATACCCGCTATTATTTTAGTGCAACGAGTGGGATGTGACCAACACTTAATCCTCGTTGAACTGCATTGCTAATGTCAGCTTTTTAATAATAATAATAATGAACACTTCCTTGCACCCTGCGCAAGTGGCGAGTTTATTGCCGTATGGCAATTTCTTCCGAATAACCAGTGTTTCCAGCCCAAAGAAGAAATATTTGCGTGAGAAATGGATTTAAATAAATTTCTCCTCTGCTGGGAATCGAACCCAGGACGCCTGCACAGAAAACGAACCAACTGTGCCACGGCGGTCGACATTTTAGTTACTTGTATAAATTAATGCATTTTATAAAATATTGTGTAATTAATATTTATAAAATTAAATCACACAAATTTATAAGACACTCACTCTCACACGTATATACATATACTACACACATATACCTATGTACATAGTATCATGACACGCAGATAAATAAAGTAATATATTGCTTATCATAATAGTATTGTATATTATAAGTTAATAATTGATGTATGGAGTGGGTATTTATGCAAGTTATTTTATATTCTGTATTTAATTTTTATTTCATACATTGTAAGCTTCAATTGATGTATGGAGTGGGTATTTATGCAAGTTATTTTATATTCTGTATTTAATTTTTATTTCATACATTGTAAGCTTCAATTGATGTATGGAGTGGGTATTTATGCAAGTTATTTTATATTCTGTATTTAATTTTTATTTCATACATTGTAAGCTTCAATTGATGTATGGAGTGGGTATTTATGCAAGTTATTTTATATTCTGTATTTAATTTTTATTTCATACATTGTAAGCTTCAATTGATGTATGGAGTGGGTATTTATGCAAGTTATTTTATATTCTGTATTTAATTTTTATTTCATACATTGTAAGCTTCAATTGATGTATGGAGTGGGTATTTATGCAAGTTATTTTATATTCTGTATTTAATTTTTATTTCATACATTGTAAGCTTCAATTGATGTATGGAGTGGGTATTTATGCAAGTTATTTTATATTCTGTATTTAATTTTTATTTCATACATTGTAAGCTTCAATTGATGTATGGAGTGGGTATTTATGCAAGTTATTTTATATTCTGTATTTAATTTTTATTTCATACATTGTAAGCTTCAATTGATGTATGGAGTGGGTATTTATGCAAGTTATTTTATATTCTGTATTTAATTTTTATTTCATACATTGTAAGCTTCAATTGATGTATGGAGTGGGTATTTATGCAAGTTATTTTATATTCTGTATTTAATTTTTATTTCATACATTGTAAGCTTCAATTGATGTATGGAGTGGGTATTTATGCAAGTTATTTTATATTCTGTATTTAATTTTTATTTCATACATTGTAAGCTTCAATTGATGTATGGAGTGGGTATTTATGCAAGTTATTTTATATTCTATATTTAATTTTTATTTCATACATTGTAAGCTTCAATTGATGTATGGAGTGGGTATTTATGCAAGTTATTTTATATTCTATATTTAATTTTTATTTCATACATTGTAAGCTTCAATTGATGTATGGAGTGGGTATTTATGCAAGTTATTTTATATTCTGTATTTAATTTTTATTTCATACATTGTAAGCTTCAATTGATGTATGGAGTGGGTATTTATGCAAGTTATTTTATATTCTGTATTTAATTTTTATTTCATACATTGTAAGCTTCAATTGATGTATGGAGTGGGTATTTATGCAAGTTATTTTATATTCTGTATTTAATTTTTATTTCATACATTGTAAGCTTCAATTGATGTATGGAGTGGGTATTTATGCAAGTTATTTTATATTCTGTATTTAATTTTTATTTCATACATTGTAAGCTTCAATTGATGTATGGAGTGGGTATTTATGCAAGTTATTTTATATTCTGTATTTAATTTTTATTTCAATTATTGTAAGCTTCAATTGATGTATGGAGTGGGTATTTATGCAAGTTATTTTATATTCTGTATTTAATTTTTATTTCATACATTGTAAGCTTCAATTGATGTATGGAGTGGGTATTTATGCAAGTTATTTTATATTCTGTATTTAATTTTTATTTCATACATTGTAAGCTTCAATTGATGTAAGGAATGGGTATTTATGCAAGTTATTTTATATTCTGTATTTAATTTTTACTTCATACATTGTTAGCTTCAATTGATGTATGGAATGGGTATTTATGCAAGTTATTTTATATTCTGTATTTAATTTTTACTTCATACATTGTTAGCTTCAATTGATGTAGGGAGTGGGTATTTATGCAAGTTATTTTATATTCTGTAGGTATTTAATTTTAACTTCATACATCGTAAGCTTAAAATAAAACTAGTTGCATGCAACACATGAGATCCAAGTGAAGATGGCGATAGTATGTATAATTGAAGAATAGGTACGTACCGAACTATTAACACAAATTAACAAATATTTAAAGATATTTTGCTTTCTATATAAAACATGTAGTTATGTATGTCAGGATAGGTTAGTATGGAGGTCAGTCTGTTTTTCCTACCCAGAATATGAAAACAGCATGATAGTATGTATGTAAGATTGGAGATTAAGTATCAAACTATTAAGTCTTCTTAGATATAATGTATAATGTATAGGCCACTGCCATACAAATTGTATGAAGCGATGTCGTCACTAAATTCAATTTTTATAAAAAAATTGTTAAAAAAAAATTAAGACGTAATGCTACAATGCTGATATTTTTTGTAGCAAATTAAAATATCTAGTTGGGATGTTTCGGCTTTTTTCTATATTTTTAAAAAACTTTGGAAGTACAGGCAGTTAAATACATAAATTTATCATAAAAAAATGTTTTTCTTAATAAAAAATATTTGAGAACTCTGGAACATTTTTAAAAATTAGATTTGAGATTTTGTATTTGTCTATATTAAATCAATTTTCAGCGTTTTAGCTTATATGGTTTTTGAGATACATAGAAAAATAAAGTAAAAATTCAAAAGTTTATAACCTCTGTCTGAAACAAAATTTCAAAATTCTGAGTATAGTATAAAAGTTTTGTAGGCCTATTACTGTTTATATTGAGCGGATCAAAAGTTGTTAGGGACACACACACACACACAGACACACTAAATGTTCTACTCCGAATTCAGAGTAAATCCGTATATGGAACATATAATATGCTGCGAAGCCTCTAAGTTGGTGTTTTTTTTACTTCAAAGTTGAAAAATATAGACCGTGCATACAATCTCGCGTATCTTGGTTTGATACTTTGTCGATATGTTAAAATAACAAAGTTCTCTTGAACATATCGACAGTTGGATAAAAATCATGCGTATTAAATATTAGCTCACAACTCATACAAGTGGTGTTCAAAATCTTCTTAACATTATTATACGGTATGCTGACTGTTGTTCTGATTCAATGGACAAAAATGACTAAGGTTAGTAAATTTATATTAATTTCCTGCTTTTGTATGAATTATATATTATGTATGTACATATATTTAATGAAATCAATGAGCAATAAATATATTTAAATTAATTAATTAATATAGTGTTAATAAACGATGCAGATAATAGAGCATTTAAAATAGTTGGAAATCAACATGTTTGTCAGGTAAACCTATTCACTCATACCATCACGTCATATCCCACAATATGGGGAATCCAGACACAGGCGTGCCGATGTGCATTATCTTACAAAATGAAGCGTGACATGTTTATGTATCCCACACACCAGTTTCACCACATCTAAAAAGACATTAAACTCATTGCTGACCTATTTGAAATGTCATTTTGACAGCTGTAGGTATTTTTGAATACCCGGCTCTAAGGGACATTCACAAACGATTATGATAGAAAATAGTGTAAGTACTATCCATAGCCGGTACCTCGCTGTATATATAACAAGTAAATGCTTGAAAATTAAATAATAAATCAAACTACATTAATAATTATATGAATTACTTTATAACTTTTTATATATATGGTCACATTTTTGTATATGGAGTATCTATGTACTTCTTTAAGACGAGTAAAATTACTACAAACTGTTTTGGGCAACACTTATTTTTTGAAATGTATACTGTTTGACTGTTTGCTTAAAAAATAAATAAATTAATATTTTTTTATTATTTTTAATGGGTCGATCGTTTCGCCAAGTAAGGGTCTTTTCAACTGATAAATTATTATATATGTTATTTTATTTTTATTTTTATTTTTATATAGCTTCTCGGGCAACTAACAGGTACTATGTCAAATAATTATTTAACACGCACCCAATAACAAGTTGCCACATTCTGGACACTTACGATATTAATCGTATCACAGATCCAGACTGAAAACACAATTTTAAAAACTGTGTCTCCACCGGGAATCGAACCCGGGACCCTTGGATCAGCAGTCAGATATCCAACCAACTGAGCCACGAGGGCCGACAAATGATGTTATCAAATATCGTATTTTAATCTTTGTGGTACATTTTAACAAAATTTGTTTTATTTGAACCGGTCGCAAATTCAATTCTCACATGATGTATACAAAGTTAAAAAATTTAGTTAATTTTATTATGTATGTGTTATAATATACATTCCTTATGTTCTAATAGCAAAAATAAATATAAAAATATATAAAACAAAAAAAAACAATACCTATTGTAAAAATGACGAAGCAGAATTATTTGATATTCTATGATTATTTTAAATTTTCAATATTTTCAACGAATTTTCAACTCAATTTGTAAAAAACGCCATAATCTGCAACTTCGGGTACATTCGACGCCCGACGTTGAGCGTTGAATCTCAATACAACCCAGACCAGAGTTATAATATTCAGTTCATTAACTTTATATGTTAAATATATTGGTTACTATTGTAGGTAGTACCTAAATATTTAGCTATATAAATACATAGATGGCATTATGTTTTGTGGTTTGATTTAACCGTCACGGCTTTGTGTTCAGAACTAAACCTTGAGATATTCATCTCATTTAAGTTTACTCAGCTATATCAACATTTAAGTATATGTCAAAGGCTTTCTACCCGAAAACGTGATCAAAGATAATAGTTTTTTTTTCTTATTAAATAACACGTACTAAATAAACAAACGAATAATGTCATTGGGTTGAAGGCAATAACCTGATGCTGCACAAAATAATTAGACGTTTGAGAGGGTGACTGCTACCAACGTACCTATTTTTTCCATTTGAATTTGCATCATTACTACAAAACGAATCATTTTGAAAAAAAACGTAGTTAGTTTGGATAATAATAAAGAAACATATATCTTAACTTTTTAATTATGTTCTGTAAATATTCTTGTAGGAAAATAATAAGCATACCCCGATTTTTGACATTTATCTTAAATTTCTAAAAAACTATAAGGTATAAAGCATTATTTTTTTTTATAAATTAAAGAAGATCAAAATATCGGGAAAAATACGATGCAACGTTGTATTAATGCATCAGGTTAAGTTAATAAACCAAAAGAACTTTTATTTCGCAATGGCGCTGAATGGAAAATAAATGTTTTTTTAGGTTTATTTACTAAACCTGAAGCATTAATGCATCGTCACATCATTTTTTACTCTCCACACTATGGAATAGGGGAGAGTCATGATTTCGCAAAATTTAAGCGTATTTTTTTTACATCAATTTCTCAATGGGTATCATGTAGAGAATGCAGACTATGAGTTTCGTCGTGATGTGTTTGTGTGTATGGCGTAAACGCTGTACGCCGTACGCCGTAGCATTTATCTTTTTTGTGTCCTCTCTACAGCCCAAACTATAAGTCTGATCGACTTCATATTAACATCATATGTGTAAAGTGCAAAGACCTAGAGCTGATTAGTTTTCCATAGATAACTTTTGATTTCTTCTCTATGAATTCATCATTTACGTTGTTTTTTTTTTGTGTCCTCTCTGCAGCTCAAACTATAAGTCCGATTGACTTCATATTGATATCACATGTGTTAAGTCCATAAACTTAGAGCTGATTAGTTTTCCATAGACAACGGTTCATTTTTTCCCAATGTTTCTTTATGATTTCATCTATTAAAACTGAAAAAATGCTCTCACGACCTGGAAATTAGAGATATTTTAATTTGGTTTCAACTATTTATACAACACCAAGAATCTTCATAAAATTGTATTCAAAGTTGGTCAATGTTAAAAGAAAAATATTCAACGGTTTCAAAAATTATATTTTATTTAATGGATATTTGTATGAAACTTATATGTAACAAGAGAATTTTTTTATATTTGGCAATGTTCAGTTCATTGATTTCATATTGATATAAGAATATTAATAGCTTGAACTTAGAACTGATTGGCTTTTCATAGATATCATAAAATTTCTTCATATGATATCACGTGTCAACATTGTCAAAATGCTCTAACGCTCTTTGAAACAAAATTTATCTGCTTTTTTTAAAATATTTCATACAACATAAGCAGTCTTCACTATACTGCATTAATAGTTTGTCTATCTTAACATAAAAATATACTATCGGAAGAAAATTTATATTCCTGATAGTAACATTTAGTATGAATAAAAATGTAATTAGATAAATTTCTATGTATGGAAACGTTCAGTTATTTGAATTCATGTTATAATGTAAAGAGCTTGAACATAGAACTGATTAGCTTTCCATAAATAACAAAAAATTTCTTCATATGATATCACGTGTCAAAATTTTGAAAATGCTCTCGCGTTCTTTAAAACAAAATTTATCTGCTTTTTTTTATAATATTTCATACAACATAAGCATTCTTCACTATACGGCATTAATAGTTTGTCTATCTTAACATAAAAATATACTATCGGAAGAAAATTTATATTCCTGGTAGTAACATTTAGTATGAATAAAAATGTAATTAGATAAATATCTATGTATGGAAAAGTTCAGTAATTTGATTTCATGTTATATAGTAAAGAGCTTGAACATAGAACTGATTAGCTTTCCATAAATAACAAAAAATTTCTTCATATGATATCACGTGTCAAAATTGTCAAAATGCTCTAACGTCCTTTAAAACAAAATTTATCTGCTTTTATTAAAATATTTCATACAACATTAGAATTCTTCACCATACTGCATTAATAGTTTGTCTATCTTAACATGAAAATATACTATCGTTAGAAAATTTATATTCCTGGTAGTAAAATTTAGCTTGAATAAAATATTTCATTGTCAATATTTGTGGTGTGGAGAGTTTAGTGTTGGCCACAACCCACTCGTTTCTAGATATTTTTGTCTTCTTTAATTAAAAAAAAATATGTTGAACTACGCCTTACATATATTTTATTAAAAATATAAGATAAACGTTGAAAATCGGGGTATGCCATTATTTTTCTACAAGAATTTATACAGAACGTTATCAAAAAGTAAAGATATATTTTTCTTTATTAATAACCAAACTATCTGAATAATTTTTTTCCAATCGATTTGATAAGAAATAATGATGGTATATCAAATTGAAAAATAGGTCACGTTGGCAGCAGTCCCGCCCATAAATCAGTAAAAGACTATGTCGGTGTGACTGGATATTTCATAAGACGCATGAAAGCAGAATAAATACGATGTATGGCAGAGTGGGATATGAAGACACAATGAAAAAATATTCAAGTCATTATTATGACAATTTTTTTAATATCTCAATAGAGACGAAGTTGAAATATTAAGGGGGAACCGGGAATACAAGGCGCCTACAGTGCTTACGGCCTGTCATCGGCTGGTATACGTGACTATTGAGATATTAAAAAATCACGTAAACCAGCCGATGACAGGTCGTTATATTTCATTCAAGTTTTTTTGTCAAAAACACGGTACACTCTTATTTTCACTTGTTTTATTTTTTTTATTCATTAAATATACGAGTTACACTCAATATTACATGTTATAAAAAAATAATTAATGTTCCTTTCCTAAATTAAGCTTTAAGCTTGTGTTTAGGAAAGCAGCAGCTCTTTGCTTACACAGTAAAAATACTTTACACAGAATCCATAAAACGAAAAAACATAACTGAAAAAATAATTAATAAACAATTATATTAAAACAAACATTCAAAACCAAAACAATACAAAAATAATTTGAAAATATTCATTTTAAATCAAGAAAAAATAAAAACATGACACAAAATAAATAACACATGTCATATTAAAATGAAAATGAACCACAAACAAATGGTAAATGAATGGAATATTAGGGAGAAGTTGAAATATTATAGGAGTAAAGGGAACTCAAGGCACCTGCAGGGCTTACGACCTGTCATCGGCTGGTTTACGTGACCACTTTATGCGCTTGCGCAACGTTCACCAATTATGCCTTCTTATTGAGTTCCCTATCAATCCAATTTTTGAAAATTCCTTTTTAAATCGTGAAAATCTGTTCGATTGAAAATCAACTGAAAAACCATCATCGCCACCTATGAAGTGACGAAGACATTTTTTATAGAACTTTAAATTTTATTTATTTATTTATTTATTTGAGTCTTCTTGTACATATAATTAGTACACTGGCGGGCTTATTGCCTAATGGCAATTTTGATGATTTCTCATAAAAGTCTTAAATGCTTTGAAGTTGTTCTTAATGGCTATAAGATCCACGTATGCAACGGGTCCAGAGGGATTTGTTTGAACATCGATGCAGAGATGTCGTCGATATTTCAATATACAAATCTAGCAAAAATGGAAAAAGGGTCTGAGGTCGTCCACGAAATGATTACTTTAGGGAATTTAATCACTTAATTGTTTGTAAAAATAAATTTTAAACAAGTGTTCTACATTATTTTTAAATTCAATATTTTTTATCTTGAACCTTGTTATTAACTTCATAACAAAATATATATACACACGTCTGTAGTCAATCTTCGTTAAACGCTGTCTCCGTGTTATTTGTTCCTCCAAGTTTTAAACAAACAAACAGACATTCAAATGACATTGTTTTAAGTATAAATGATGTAATCTTGGTCAATTAGTCATGATTCACAGACTACAACGTTCAAACCGTATGATTTGGTTAAAAATTGTAGCAATTTATTCGCGGTTATTGTTACAAAAATTGAGACATGTAATTATATAAAAATACCATTTCTATATTTGACAATCTACATGGATATTATTCAAAATGGCCGTAATTAAAATGTACTCACGAAAAACATTAAAAAATGCTCGTTGCTTGAGGACAATATTGGAAACCACAACTAACGACATTCTAATAATATGAACGTACCTTAAGGCCAGTGTACACCCTGTGTATACGGATGTACGCAAAAATGCACACTAAATTACCTTCTAATGTATGAGACACGAAAAAAAATGTGTATCACCCAATATGTGATATACAACATTTAGGTACAATTTAGAGTTTTTTTTTAAATAGCAAATATAGTAATTAAAATATAATCATAATAAAAAACTCAACCGGTAGATTTTCATATTCTTTTTCGATTGAAGTAAAAATCTACTTCATAGGCCTTGTAGATTTTCAGTTACAATTAAAAATTAAAAACGGGTTTGTCAATAAAAATATCATTTGACTCTCGAAAGGGAAAAAAATCCAACAATAAAAATCCACAAAATAAATGAATGGGTTGTGGCCAACGCTATACTCCTCACTACCAAGCAGGTACTCCACAATTTTCAACATTTTTATGAAATGAGTTTGTTCAATACTTTTTTTATTTAAATATTTTATTACAAAAATTTATATTTCTTCAATGCCATTTAATGGAAGTGATGTGATTTTAAATAATTTGAAAATAAAAATTTCAAATTTTAAAAGGTACAATTTAGAGTTTTTTTTTTAATAGCAAGAATAGTAATTAAAATATTATAAGAATAAAAAACTCAGTCGGTAGATTTCATATTCTCTTACGATTGAAATAAAAATCTACCTCATAGTCCTTGTAGTTTTTTACAATAAAATAATAAAAAAGGGTTTTACTAAAACTAATTTAACAAGAAAAGTATTAAACAAATTCAAACATCAAAAAACTCACGCGAAAGAATAAAAATGTACATACATACAAACTCTTCCTTTTTTCAAAGACGTATCTTTTGAGGGTAGTGGGGAAATTATTTTCAAAATATACTATATATAGCCTACTATAGCATCTTAATACATATTACACTGATTTCGCTAAACAATGAGAAATAGGCAAAGCTGAATGCGTTCAAGTGTAGGTAGGTATCTAATATTAAAATTGTATGTAGGTACCTACCTAATATTAAAATTGTAGGTAGGTACCTACCTAATATTTTAATTGTAGGTAGGTACCTAATATTAAAATTGTTGGTAGGTACCTTAATATTAAAATTGTAGATAGGTACCGTAGGTATCTAGGTACCGTAGGTAGGTACCTAATATTAAAATTGTAGGTAGATACCGTAGGTATCTAGGTACCGTAGGTAGGTACCTAATATTAAAATTGTAGGTAGATACCGTAGGTATCTAGGTACCGTAGGTAGGTACCTAATATTAAAATTGTAAGTAGGTACCTACCTAATATTTAAATTGTAGGTAGGTACCTAATATTAAAATTGTTGGTAGGTACCTTAATATTAAAATTGTAGGTAGGTACCGTAGGTATCTAGGTACCGTAGGTAGGTACCTAATATTAAAATTGTAGGTAGATACCGTAGGTATCTAGGTAGCGTAGGTAGGTACCTAATATTAAAATTGTAAGTAGGTACCTACCTAATATTTTAATTGTAGGTAGGTACCTAATATTAAAATTGTTGGTAGGTACCTTAATATTAAAATTGTAGGTAGATACCGTAGGTATCTAGGTACCGTAGGTAGGTACCTAATATTAAAATTGTAAGTAGGTACCTACCTAATATTTTAATTGTAGGTAGGTACCTAATATTAAAATTGTTGGTAGGTACCTTAATATTAAAATTGTAGGTAGATACCGTAGGTATCTAGGTACCGTAGGTAGGTACCTAATATTAAAATTGTAAGTAGGTACCTACCTAATATTAAAGTTGTAGGTAGATACCTAATATTAAAATTGTTGGTAGTTACCTTAATATTAAAATTGTATGTAGGTACCGTAGGTAGGTATCTAGGTACCTAATATTAAAATTATAGGTAGGTACCTAATATTACCAAATCAGCAAATTTTAAGACCCATTTCATATGTGGATTCGAAAAAAAAAATTATATGGCACAGTCTACTATGCATGGATGTGACATTGACAATGAACATTTGTTAAGATTGAAACGTGTGGCGATCGGTTCTCTCTGCTAACGTCGCGAGGACACTGCCATATTTGCAGAGATTATTAAATTTTCTTGCAATCTTGGTACGAATTCTCTGTAGGTCGTCGAAGGGCGCTCACAGTACCTACCAGAATGTGGATGTCCTTACCGCCATTCTTGTAATGGAAGGTTAAGTTGCGAAATTGAGAAAATTCAATAATATTAAAAATAGCAACAAGGGGGGGCCATCTGACCATGCCTCCGCCGTTGTAAGGAAGTCAAGGCTGGATTGGCCAAAACTGGTTTTGGAAATGATCGTTCCAACGTGAGCCTAAAAATTTGGTTGTGCAAGCGACAGGTGTTCAAAACCAAACTGCGATGAAACCAATTTCATTTCAACAATATTTAATGTCTCCCAATTTGCCTCGCAAATGGAATTAAAATAAAAAGACTTGGATATAAGATACTCACACTTAATTTAACAGACCATAGTTTTTTTGTCATTAAATGTTAACAATCCCTGAATGAATTTTTGATGAGTATTTATATTTTAACGAAAGAGTTCAAAATATGATCCGCTTTCGACGAAATGCCAAAACTGCCGTGTAACAGAGATCTAAAGCTAAGCACAAGATGGAGAGCTGTTAAAGCATACGTGTTGCCAGTACTGTTGTATGGAGTGGAAGGTTGGACTCTCAATATCTAAAGCTAAGTACAAGATGAGAAGCTGTTAAATCATATGTGTTGCCAGTACTGGTGTATGGAGTGGAAGGTTAGACTTCCAAAAACTCAACAGTAAATAAAACTGAAGCATTCGAGACGTGGCTATACAGAAGGTTGATGCGCATCTCATGGGTCGATAGAGTCTCCAATGATAGAGTTCTTATTATGACGGAGAAAGAGAGAGAGACTTGCTGACAATTGTCAAGAGACGCAAAGCAACATATTTTGGCCACATATCCCGTGGTGATAGATATGCCCTTCTACAACTTATAGTGGTAATAAAGATACAGGGAATACGGAGTATGGGACGCATAAGAATATCGTGGCTTAAAATCTCAGGCAATGGTTTGGTATTCCGGACGCGACGTCACTAATTAGATTGGCGCAGGATCGAGATGAGTTTGGTGTGACGGTCGCCAACCTCCGTATAAGAAGAAGAATTTATATTGTAACGAAATAACTCGTGGTCCAGACCGTGAGAGCATATTTAATACATTGACATATGAAATCATGCAGAAGAAGTAAACGGAATCTATGGAAAAGGACTTTATATTATAATAGCGTGAACAAAAATTTTGTTAGTTGCATTTCAACGTATGATTGTCACCCGAAATCAGGTAACTTCAAAACTAAAAAATCAATCACATTGTTGAAATTTATTAATGACGTAACGAAACGAAATAAAACATATAGGTAAGTACATAAACGCACATGAATACAATCTGTACAAATCCACATTGGACACCTTCAAGTGGTTTCATTTGACAGCGGAAATCTTCCCTTTCCCCATTCTTCCCGTCTATCCCCTTCCTTTTCAGGACAGCGATTTTGTATAAAGATACGATGAAATATTGTTTCACTGAATTATTATTTTGAAATTATATACCTACCTATGTTTAATAGATGGATAAAAAAAAACAACAGACGAACATGTATAAGACGATGTATGAATGTTAACGAGGCGATGAATGTATGTCAAGATAGAAGTAAGTGGCATTCGGTTCTCTCTGCCTACCTCGTGAGGGACATGGCGTGATGGTACGTATGTATGTATGTATATCATAATATGTGATTTTTTTAATTGTTGTGATCGGTATGTTAATCCATTCCTTCATTCATACCATCACGTCATATTCACAATGTTGGATAACCTGCGGCAGGCTAACGGATGTTTATTACTTTATAGCTTTGTTTACAATATTCGTCTTTTTCCTCATGATTAAGGATAGCGGCTTTAGTCTGTCGCCACACGTATGGCCCGTCTCCATGCCAATCTGTTTTGGGCTGAACGCAGAGCACCAGTCACCGAAGACCCCATTGTGGACTTAACCAAATCGTTCCATCCGGTCGGTGAGCGACCACGAGATCTCCGTCCTTCCATGTTGCCCATCACAACAAGCTTATCGAGGCAGTCTGGTTCCCTTCTGGCAATGTGTCCAAAGAATTGAAGGATACGTCTGTAACATATCGTCGACAGACGATCGTCAATCTTCAGCTCGTCCAGAATTGTTTTAATGGCTTTGTTTACTTCGTATGAAATACAAAAATTTCAATTTATTTCAAAATATCAAAATGAATCAAACTGGAAACAGTATAAACTTGCATATTCATAGGGAACACACAAAGTTTCAGAGGCGAAACTGGTCGGAAAACAAGTAAAAAAATAGATTGCATAATGACAGAAAGAGAGACAAGGGAAGTTAAAGAAAAGGGTGAAAAAAGGATGTAATAAGATTAAAAAAAAATGATTTGTATAACGTACCTATTAATTTTTACTTGAACACTTGTAGGCCCGGTATTACAGATGCCCCTCAACTCATTGAGTTTGTTAGACTCAAGATTAATGTTAAGGGGAGATTGAATCCATTTCCGTATTACAGTGCAATATGACATGTCAGTTACTAAATCTTCAACTTTAGACATATTTTACTTTTTCTGTGGTTATTATCTGTCAAATTTTAAATAATCTCAAATAATACGAACTACGAAACGGGACGCTACGACTTAAAATACTATTGTTTTATTAACCAACATGGTAAAAAAATTTTTTTCACCAAAATAATGATTTTAAATGCCCGTGTTCGTTTCAATATGACTGTCAGTTTGTTTTGTTGTGTGGCGCCACCGTCGATACAACTAACGCCTCTAGTGATAGAACACTGAAACTACACGCGATGCCTAGCAACGAGTTGAGAAATGACAGTTGACTCACCGTTAAGTACTTAATCCGCCAGAAACGTTGTCGTTTTAGTGACATATTTGAGGGAATATTAGGCCTAAACGGACACTGTAATACGCTATATTTTTGTAAAACTTGAGTTTAGCACTTAAACTGAGACTGTAATACCGGCCCTTCTTTTATTTATTTCATATAGGTAGATACATAAAGATAAATGAGTAGGTACATACTTAAAAAGTCGTTGACTTTTCCCTAAAGTAATTTAAGGCGTTAAACACTACATAATTGACGAACAAATTAATATACCAAAGTATTTTTCGTCAAATTTCGACAGCAATGACTGAACGTTTTCGCCGAAGTGACTCGGCATTATCGAGGTCTAAAATGAAACTAAACAATTAAAAAAATCATTAAACACCACAACATTTACAGCGTAGGATGATTTTTGTTCAAATTGGTTACGTAGTTTAATTTTAGACCTTGATATTGCCGAGTCATCCCGGTGAAAACGTTCAATCGAATTTTGTGGAAAAATACTTTAGTAGGTATATTTGTTCATTGATATGTTCATTATAGGAGCCTCATCGCAATTCAACCGAAAAATTCGTATTTATGTACATGACAAGAAATAAATGCCATACTGCGTCTGCGTATTAAGGCGTACCTACATCAAGATGGCGGTGAATGAATTTTGATTACTTACAACAGTGAAAAAAGAATTCGTAAATGTACAAATCGTGTTTACTGTCGATTTATCAATTTATATACACCATCACGGCATATTTCACAATGTGGGGTAAGCGGCGAAAGGTGTGCGGGTGTGCATCATCTTATAAAAAGGAAACACGACGCGTGCGTTGATTCCCACACACCACTCTCGTCTCCTCTACAAAGGCACTAAATCCAGTATGGGTGGTGTACCTATGAATAGTGCTTCTCAATTTTTTAAACTATCAAATATTTCAAAGTGAACCCAAGCTCAGGAAACAATAAATTTGAAATTGGTAAAAAGGCACATCAATTTCATAAAATGGCGTTGAAGAAATTTATTAAGTTTTCGTAATAAAATATTATTGTAAAAACTCAATTTATAAAAATGTTGAAAATATTCCATACAAAATTTTAATAATTTGTGGAATGACTTGCGACTTGGTAGTGAAAAGCATAGCGTTGGCCACAACCCACTAGTTTTAAATATGTATTTAAATTCAGCTTCAAGACAGGCGTTAATAGGCTATCTTAATATTTGAGAGTAACTGACTTTTGTTCAAGTATAACATAACAATATTATATAAACATACCCTTGACCCACATACATAAGAAAGTGAAATGTGGAGGTAGATTTATTGTAACAATCGATCATTATATTAAATTTATTTATTTTTAAAACTAAATGCAATCACATCCAACCAACCCAAGGTATGCGAAAAATTTGAGTTTCATTCATAACATCATGGCATATATATCACAATGCGGGGTAACCAGCGACAGGTGTGCGGATGTGCACAACCTTACAGATGTTTCGATGGCAGAGCGGTTAGCGCACTGGGCTAGTAATCCAGTGGTCGCGAGTTCGAATCCTGCCTCGACCGATTTCGTTCACCTATAGCATTTTAGGGAACGTAGGAAGATGTACGAGTATATAGGAAATAAAAAAAATGGAGCACGACACATGTATGTAACCCCTCACACCAGTCTCGTTTCATCTAAAATGGAACTACATTCACATTCTCTGGTGAATCGCATTGTTGAACTATCATAATCTTCCACTGCGTGCAAAAAACTTTTTTACTCCTCACTAAACCAAGGGGATATAGTGGGGAGTTATGATTTCGCAATTTTTAAGGCTATTTTTTTTAATGCAGATTATCAACTAGTATCATGCTGAGATTGTATTCTGAAAGTTTCATCACAATGTATCTGTGTGTGTGTGTGCTATGTACGGCGTGTTTATTTTTACTTTATCGATTATAGACTAAAGTACTCATTCAATTATATTCAAATTTTACAAATTTGTATATCTAATACTGACTTAGACCCCATTAGATTTTGAACGATATATGAATAGTGCTTCTCAATTTTTTTAACTGTCAAATATTTCAAAGTGACCCCAAACTCAGGAAACTAAAAATTTGAAATTTTTCATTTGAAAATTGCTAAAAAGTCACATCAGTTTCATAAAATGGCATTGAAGAATTATCAAGTTTTCATAATAAAATATTTAAATAAAAAATAATTTAACAAACTCATTTCATAAAAATGCTGAATATTTTCCATACAAAATTTTAATACTTTATAGAATTACTTGTTATTGAGGAGTTTTTGAGAATTACTTGTTTCGTTGGCCACAAACCACTCGATTTTATTTTAGTAGGTATATATTTATTTTCACAATTAACTATTTTTATAAACATATTCTAAATTCTCTATTTTTCATAATTTAAGTTGTACTATGTTTCACTATTGTATTGAGGTAATTTTTTGTACGTTATTGAGGATTTTGAATAAATAAAATAAATAAATAACCCATTCGTAGCCATTTTGATCAATAAAACAATTTCGTTAAAGTATGTAACTTGAAAATTAAACTGAATTTTGATATTTTACGTATACATTACACTGTATACTACTCCCTGCCAACAAAATTTACCACTCCCCCTGCCTTCATAATATGAGAATCTCTACCATAGCTTGGTGTCATTCATCATTTCCATTAAAATTTGATTTCCCGGTTCTCCTACAGTAAATATTCCAACTTCGTCTCTATTGAGATAATTAAAAATCTGTTAAAAATATCTTTGACTCCCAACAGGGAAAAAAATCCAATGTTTGCGCATATGCAATAATAAAAATATTCGATTACTTACACATTGGTACAAGTAGGTAAATAAGACAAAAATGACCTTATAAGTCTGGCGCAATTCAGGGGTGACTTCTATGCGAAAAATGCATTGTCACCTCAGATATAAGAATTGTAGCTTTCATTATTTACAATAAACAATTCTCTCAATAGATGGCGTTACAACAAAAAAAATAAAAAAAAATAATAAGATTGTTGTTCATAATTTCACCCATAGATGGCTGTAGTAAAAATTCCTTATTTTCAAGCGAAAAGAATTTCAGTATTACAATATATAGAACTTTCAAAATTGAATTGATAGGGATCTCATTAAAAAGGCATAATTGGTGAACGTTGCGCAAGCGCATAAAGTGATCACGTAAACCAGCCGATGACAGGTCGTAAGCCCTGTAGGTGCCTTGATTTCCCAGTTCTCCTACAGTAAATATTCCAACTTCGTCTCTATTGAGATAATTAAAAATCTGTTAAAAATAAACAATTTTATGAGTTCAAATAACTAGAAAGTCACTGTATATTTTTCCTGTGCTTTCTTTAATTTTATTAATCATTTCTTTTAATTCTTTGCATTTAATAACATGAAAAAAAATGAACAGTTTGTACTATTAAGGCAGTAAATATCCAAATAGGAAGAATTGTACATTATATGTTTATTATTAGTATATTTACTCCCCACTAACCCTAGGGGATATAGTGAAGAGTTATGATTTCACAATTTTTAAGGCTATTTTTTATTGCAGATTATCAACTGGTATCAAGCTGAGATTGTATTCTGAAAGTTTCATCACAATGTATCTGTGTGTGTAATAATTCTGAAAATTTTCCATACAAAATTTGAATACATTATGGAGTGACTTGTATCTGAGGAGTTTAGCGTTGGCCACAACCCACTCGTTTTTTATGTAGTTACTTTTTTGTTATTGTAATATACAAAAATAATGGATAAATAATTTCGTTTCATTAAAGTATTTTTTTTTGTATATCTACCTATTTACGCAAAAACAAAATGTTTCATTTTAAATTCGTCATGACAACGCGCAAAAAACTTACACGAAATCATATTCGCATTTTTATTTATCAATTAAAAACTTTAAATTACATCAGATGCACTCATTATCGCATTTCTCCCGAGGTATTCACATCGACATCGCGCTTGTATCGAACACGGCACATGAACATGCGACGCCAACATGATAACCAGCGGACCGTGTTAAGTTTTCACTGCATTAACTTGTAAATTGTGAACGAAATAAACAATTTCTAAATGATTAATTATTCCATACCTATCTCATAAATATGGAGGTAAGTAACACAAAATTCACAAAATATATCTTGTATTTTTTTCTTGTTAATAGAAAGAATATGTCCTTAAGAAGCTATAATAGGCTATATAGTATATTTTTAAAATCTTTTCCCCAGTAGGTACCCTCAAAAGATACGTATTTAAAATAAAGAACAATTTGTATTTAAGTACATCTTCATTCTATTGCATGAATTGTTTAATATTTTTCTTGTATAGTTAGTTTTGGTAAAACCCTTTTTTATTTTTTTATTGTAAATTAACACAATTAATTGATTAATAAAATAATAATTAAATTAACCTGAAAATTTTGTAAAGTGTACCCTAGAAATGAAATAAAATAAAAATCATTATATATGATTAAAAAAAATATATAACGTATTTAAGAGCTATACATATAGTATATTTTGAAAATATTTTTCCCAGTACCTGTCCTCAAAACATAGTCCTTGAAATAAGGAACAGTTTGTATGTACATCTTTATTCTATTGCATGAGTTTTTTTTAAATTTGAATTTGTTATACTTTTCTTGTAAAATTAGTTTTAGTTAAACCCTTTTTTTATTATTTTATTTTAAGTACTTAACTAAAAAACCACAAGACCTATGAAGTAGATTTTTATTTCAATCGAAAGAGAATATGAAAATCTACCGGTTGAGTTTTTTATTATTATAATATTTTAATTACTATTCTTGCTATTTAAAAAGAAACTCTAAATTTAACCTTTCTTCACGTAAAAATATTGTATATCACAGACTGGACGGTATACAATATTTTTTCGTGTTTCATACATTTAATATTACTGCCAAAGTTGCCATTCATAACGCTATCTTAGTGCCAACATTGACGTATGCAAGTGAAACCTGGACATGGCAGAAGTCGCACGAAAGCAGAATAAATGCTGTTGAAATGAGATCGCTAAGAAGAATCTGCAATAGAACGATGTATGACAGGGTAAGAAATGAGAACATAAGGAAAGTATGTAAGATGAAGAAAGATATCATTAATAGAATGAAAGTGAACACACTGAGATGGTTTGGCCACATGGGTAGAATGAATGAGGAACGCCTGACGAAGAAAATATACAATGCGGATAGGAATGGATGAAGAGGCCGGGGCCGCCCAAGAAAGGGATGGCACGACCATGTGAACGATATTATGAAAGACGGAAATGTTAGAAGTGTGAACAATAGACGAACATGTATGAGACGATGCATGAATGTTGACGAGGCGATGAATGTGTGCCAGGATAGAAAGATATGGCGTTCGGTTCTCTCTGCCTACCCCGTAAGGGACATGGCGTGATGGTATGTATGTATGTATACATTTAATATAAATTTTGTGAATTTGTATATTTAATACTCGCTTAGACCCCATTAGATTTTGAACAATATCCTAATAGTGCTTTTCATTTTCTTTAACTGTCAAATATTTCAAAGTGACTGCAAGCTCTGGATACATATTTTTGAATTTTTTTTTTCAAATTGGTAAAAATCACACTTTCATAAAATGGCATTGAAGAAATATCAATTTTCGTAATAAAATATTTAAATGAATGTATAAAAAAATATTTAACAAACTCATTTCATAAAAATGTTGAAAATTTTCCGTACAAAATTTGAACACTGTGATGTGCCTTGGTAGTGAGGAGTATAGAGTTGACCACGACCCACTCATTTATTTTGTGTAGTTTTTTCGTTATATTTTTTAATGATATCCGTTTTCTCCGATTTATTATATATAACTAAAAAAATATGAGGCTTTGAAACAATAATGTTTTTATAATGATTGGGATTTTATGAATTTAATGAACGTACCACACTAGCTATCCCCATTCACATTACAGAATATTTCAGCTCTTTTTTTCAAGTACAATCAGCTAGACTATGGAATGGCCTAAGTTATGAAATTACGCCATCGCAATCCATAGAAATATTTATAGATAAACTAAAAAAAAATTATCTGTCAAATAGTTTCTGAATATTCCCTCTAAAGTGGAGGCCAATCCGTTATACTTTAAAGATCCACTAACTTCTCCTTTGCTGGTGCTCAAACCCAAGACGCCTGCACCGAAGACAAAAGACTTTCCACGGCAGTGGACATATTTGTTTTGAGTAAATAAATTAATGTATTATTAAATCGACTTGTACGAGCTGTATTTAGCGTTTAATGACAACAAACATGAAACATTGCACTAAACCTGATATCAGACCAATCTGGTATAAATTCTCCAGGACCAGTATTTCATTAAGAACACCTATCTCTATACGCACTGTCTTTAGCGTAGTTTGAAAGTCTCTTAAAGTCCAGTTTACACGGACGCTGTTTTCAACGGGTTTCAGGTTTTCGACGGGATTTACAACGCAGTGGGCACAAAATAGAACGTGTTCTATTTACAAAGAGGTTTTCATCCTTTTTGGTAAAACAGAAATCTGTAAAATGATTCGCTGTTGTCGTGACCGACGAGTCAACATGACTGCCGTTTGCTTTGACTTTTACGTGTGACATTCGCTCGCGATGTATTTTCATTTTGTTTATTTGGAGAGTGTCGAAACTTTCGATATAAATTTATAATATAATATTTTGATATAGATTTATATTATACATTTGCACATATAATAGGGTTAAGTACTGTAAGGTTGGGTTGTCTCAACAAAAGTATCGGTAATAGTATAGTTAAAATACTTTGAATTCATAAAATTGAGTCGTTTGACGGCATAACATTTCAATGAAACAACCACAAAATTTGAACCTTTTCATGAAATCAAAGTATTTCAAATATACTTTTACTGTAATCTCTGTTTGATAAACACAGCGAAAGGGAAGTTTGATGCAACCTGTATTTTGGATGCTGTTTTAAAGCGTTGTGTGTAATGCAATGTTTGGGGTATCCTGTATTTTGGATGCTGTTTTAAAGCGTTGTGCGTAATGCAATGTTTGGAGTATCCTGTATTTTGGATGCTGTTTTAAAACGTTGCGTGTAATGCAATGTTTGGAGTATCCTGTATTTTGGATGCTGTTTTAAAGCGTTGCGTGTAATGCAATGTTTGGAGTATCCTGTATTTTGAATGCTGTTTTAAAGCGTTGCGTGTAATGCAATGTTTGGAGTATCCTGTATTTTGGATGCTGTTTTAAAGCGTTGCGTGTAATGCAATGTTTGGAGTATCCTGTATTTTGGATGCTGTTTTAAAGCGTTGTGCGTAATGCAATGTTTGGAGTATCCTGTATTTTGGATGCTGTTTTAAAACGTTGCGTGTAATGCAATGTATTTTGGATGCTATTTTAAAGCGTTGCGTGTAATGCAATGTTTGGAGTATCCTGTATTTTGAATGCTGTTTTAAAGCGTTGCGTGTAATGCAATGTTTGGAGTATCCTGTATTTTGGATGCTGTTTTAAAGCGTTGCGTGTAATGCAATGTTTGGAGTATCCTGTATTTTGGATGCTGTTTTAAAGCGTTGCGTGTAATGCAATGTTTGGAGTATCCTGTATTTTGAATGCTGTTTTAAAGCGTTGCGTGTAATGCAATGTTTGGAGTATCCTGTATTTTGGATGCTGTTTTAAAGCGTTGCGTGTAATGCAATGTTTGGAGTATCCTGTATTTTGAATGCTGTTTTAAAGCGTTGCGTGTAATGCAATGTTTGGAGTATCCTGTATTTTGGATGCTGTTTTAAAGCGTTGCGTGTAATGCAATGTTTGGAGTATCCTGTATTTTGGATGCTGTTTTAAAGCGTTGCGTGTAATGCAATGTTTGGAGTATCCTGTATTTTGGATGCTGTTTTAAAGCGTTGTGTGTAATGCAATGTTTGGAGTATCCTGTATTTTGGATAATGTTTTAAAAGCGTTGGAAACCGGGCCGCGTCGAAAACAGCGTCCGTGTAAAGTGCACTTTATATCGTACCAAACATCTGTTGCTATACATATTTGCACGTAATATACCTTCATAAATAAATTAATTCTTGCGTATAAGGAAGAGCTATACAATTGTGTAAATTTTATTGTTATTTAATTATACTTAGGTACCTAGCTCATACTTATATAAAGGGAACTGATAAAGCATGATCCAGCGAGTGCCTGACTTACATACGTTATACATTAACCTCGTTCTCCTCACCCATCCTCAATCAACCAGTAGGGCCTCTCATAGAGTTGTTTAACATAAGGCTCCTGCCCCCCTAGACAACATGCCATTTAAGCTAAGCGTTATCTCGCTAAGCGATAGTAAATGTATGGAATTGGTATCTGTGACGTCACGTGATAGCCACCAATTCCATACATTTACTATCGTTTAGCGAGATAACGCTTAGCTTAAATGGCATGTTGTCTATGGGGGTAGAGCAGGAAAGGCTCCGTCTATGGCAGCAAGAAGCCCCCGATAACTTCGTCTGCCCTAAAGAGAGTCTTCCCCGGGCCACAACGTGGAATGGCGTACGGGAGAACGTTGGATAACCTGTCTACATGGGGCTTCCAGCAACTGGGAATACCAACGACATGTGACTGTGGAGAGCAACAGACCACCGCACATCTGTCCAGTAAACTGCACCATGTACGATCTTATGGTGGGCAATGATTGTGCTATTGACTTTACTAGGCACTGGCAGAAGATTATTTAAATACGTTGTTGACACGATAGAAGAAGTTAAAGATGCATACTTTGGAAATTTTTGAGGTTAATATTAATCAATTAATTGTGTTAATTTATACAAAAATTAATGACAATCGCACACTAAATTTTGATCTTAATATTTTTTTATGATTCAATGTAGGTATATAGATAACGATTTAAATTGCATTATGATCGCTTGTTTATTTATACATTTTTAATATTAATAAAGGGTTAAAAAGTATTAAGAACGTGTCATGAACCTGTAGCTTCCAGATCCTTCCCATTTCATTATTTTTCAAAACTTTTAAGCTACTTTTTTGGTGAATAATTTTTAGTTTCATTTCATCGTTTATTTATTTTTTGTTTCAGTTACTTTTGATTATTTTTTAGTATTTATTTGTTTATTTTTAATATTTAAATTTTTTTTTTAACATGTCCACGTAGGGGACACCAGCTATTAGGATTTGGGCCCATTTTACTCTTCCTAAGAAGCGCACTACGTAGCGTTGGGAGGGGTTTGCAATCTAGAAAAGAGTTTATTAATTCGGATTTTAAAAAGACCCGGGTTGTACGAAGGTGGAAACACAGAATTCGGAAGATCGTTCCACAGTCGGGCTGCTGTATTAATAAAGGAGTTCGAGAAGCGACTTGTTCGTATATGTTGAAGGTCCACTGTGAATGGGTGCTGCGATTGAGTAAAGCGAGTGACTCTGTTGCGAGTTGGAGGAGGAACCAAAAATGCAAGTTCTTCGTAATGTTAACTTATAACTTAATGTTAAATTAACTTATATATAATAATGTTAACTTGTTAACTCTAGTGATAAGTATTTACTAATTAGTCTTATTTTTGTGTATATATTTTTTGCTCTAATTTTTAATTTGACTGTATACTGATCCAAATATATAAATATATAGTGTAAAGGCTGATTTTTTGCATTAAAGGGATACCACAGCAGATAACAACGATTGGACAATATGCATACTAGTGATTTCCGGATATAAAATCCTTTGAAATGTTGAAAATTGATATTTTAACAAGTCATTTACATATAGTATTAAGCGTGATAAATACATATTGACTACGGAAGACTATAAGAGATCAAATATTTCATTTTCACATACTCTGGTTGGTTGAGCACATTTAACACATTTGAAGTTACATCGATTGACACATTTGAAGTTACATCAGCCTATAGCGTAATTGTTATTTAGCAGTCAAATAAAACTCTATATTTTATAAGTATGAAATCTGTAAAGATGGTTATGGCAATGGTGCTTTTTTATAACTAGGTACTTCATGGTTTGCTCTACGAAATATGTAGTAAGTAATTGGTTTCAAGACCAAATATCACGCTGATAGGTATGTCATGAGGTAACTAATCTCACTTTTGTGTCGAAAATGGAGCAAACAATTTGTATCAGAATAACAGTTTTTTTTATAGTACTTTCAGTCTCTGAGATGATAATTATCGCATGTCTCCGGAATGTGGCAACTAGCACCTCATCGATACATGTTAAATAAATATTTGACAGAATCTGTTCATGGCCCGAGAAGCAACATTGAAAAATAAACTCTGAGATTATGACCCGAATGCACGGTCCTAGGTACCTAAATACTAACTCCTAACCTCACTGAAGTATTTAGTATTCTTTAGTTAGCAATTGCGTTGCAGGGACATCACTAACTAAACATTACGCCAAACTTAAGGTTGATGGCGTAGAATTTCACATTATTGTGTATGAAGAAGAGAGATAGTTATCTCTCTCTTTTCGGACGTTTGACGTTTAATTTTTTTTTTGCTATAACAACAAAAACATATGTAACCAAGCTTGCAATGACAGCTCGATGTCGCGATTTTTCTGAAATTCCAGCGAATTTTCGGCATCTCGTATAGATCGCTGAATACACTGTTTGGTATTTGATTTGACAAAATTACCAAAAACATATTTGCCGAAGTCGCTAAAATCATCATCCATCGAAAAATTTTTATATTTTAGTATTAAACCACTCGTAAGGTTCCTCGCGATCAACCTTACTTTTTAACAGTTTGCAAATGATAGTTTACGTCGACGCGCATGCGCTAAGTATTTAAATGCAATTCTCATACAAAAACTTGGTAGAATCCTCCAGTTAGGAAGTCACGTGATCTCCTAACTTAAGTGAGCGACTGTGAAATGAAAATATGGTTAGTATTTAGGTAGGACTCCAATGTTTTCATAATGGCATATATTTAATAATATTTTTTCGGAAGACTAACAGCTATAGATTACAGTTTTACATCTAATATAATTAAACAGCCAAATAGAAGTCTCCGCAGATAGATATTTAGGTACCTACATATATACGCAAACAAAGTTTCATTGCAATTCGATAGATATCAATGCTGTTCGCACATTATTTTCAATCGGTGCAAATTTTCTTTTCAATATATTATATTGAATTTTCACCTAAAACTAAATAAAAATGCACTATTAGTGAACGTTCGGCAACACGCGTAAAATAGCCGGTGACATGTCGTAAGCCCTGGTTTTTCGATTTTCCTATAAATATTTATATTCCCGCCTCGTCTCTATCGAAAAAATAGGTAGGTACCTCTAAACATATCATAATATTTTTAAACGACATAATTGTTGACATCATGACGGTTTTTATTGAGATCGGGAATCCCAAGATTGTAAAAATGCAAATGTATGATATAAAAACGGTTTTAATAAATATTATCTGTATTGTATCTTATACTTCGTGGTCTAAAATAAAGTGAATTGTAATTAAATAAACGAGTTCCCCTTTCATATGAAAAAAATGTCGTTCAACATACGTGAATACAAAAACAAAAAACACGTCGAATTGATTGATTTCTTTTCTATTAGAAGTCGGTTGAATTTTGTTTTTTTTTTCTCTCATATAAGTGATCACATAAGACAATGGTCCGCCTGCATTCAAAGACCATTTTAAAAGGATTTTTCATCGAAAAATACGTTCAATAAACCCAAATACCTGTGTATCTTAATTATATGTCAAACATACAAACTAAAGGACGAATCTTGAGAATACACTAAACAATTTTTGAAACAAGTTTAAACCAGTTATATCTATAATTAAAAGTAAAGTAGCTTAAGCTAGTTAATGCCCTAACAAGGCGAAATAGGCCTACATATCGCGCAGAATTAAATTAATGTAGAATCAAAAAGTCTTTACTTTTAATTATAGATATAACTTATAATGGAATTCTACCAAATAAAAACTTCATCGATAATTAAGTTTATACCATGTAGGATAAATATATAATATAAGATCGTCATTTAATTTTGGTTATATAGATAGTTTCCTAGTAAAAGATAACTAATCTACATGAATGCCCACAAATAACCAAAATAATATGAAATTTGTTTTTTGGTTGTCTTGTCCTAAATAATGGCAATATAAAGATTTTTTTGTTATTTTTTAAATCTATTAGTATGTAATCTTTTCAATTCATTTGATGGATTTATCAATATATATATTTATGTTTGTCGATGGACAGCACTCGGTGAAATTCCATGTTGAAATAAAACAATTAATACCTTATTTTTAAAGTTAAATAAAAACTAATTACTAAGTATTTTATTAATAATTACCTATGTGTGGTTTTGGTGCTAATGAATTTGTTTAAATGATCTTATTGTCTGCCTAATATTTATGTGCTAACAAGACTATGAAACAAAATAAACATTAGCTATAGTAAAATGCTGTGTCCATTTGTGTTACAGCTGCAATAACCGCTTCCTTGATTTCGACACGCAAGAAAAATAGGTAGGTACGTGCAACTTACCGATATGGTCAGATAGGTATAAGATATAAAACAACTCAAAAACGATATTTTATATACAAAAAAATCAACGAACAACGTACGAAAAAGACACAATCATAAATCACAATACACTCAGCGAAAATTACTGGTAAAAAAATGTTGCAATTAAATCAATCACCTTTTAATTTTTCGAATAAAGAAAACTCAAGACGACGTGACGTCAGTAACGGATAATGACTGGAGAAATTGAATTTCGAACAACCAGGCGAGTTTACAATATGGACGACTATGCTCGACTGCGATTGGCCCATTGGTACACAGGCTTTTAAACGCGGGAATCCGTATCGACAAGATGGCGGCCGTGAGCCATAGAAAATGCGACCGCGCATCGAAACGTCAAACAAGCAATGTATCCACAAAACAATAAAATGAATTAATATGTAGTTTTTTGACACGGTGGCATAAACGTGTGTATGTTGAAGAAGTATACAGTACATCATGCAATCGAACGATATGAATTTAACCAATGTGCGAATTGTGCTATTAATTCATAATTATTTTCTATTTAGGTATTATATATTTTTAACTATTTAAAATCTATTAAAAATAATGTTGATGAAAAAGTGTAAATCGTATTTATTTATGTATTTTTTTCATCAAATAAATTTAATCATTCTTTACAGATTTTGTTCATTAAGATTTATTGAATAATTTCATTGCTCATTTGATGTTCGGTTTCGTCTACATACATAAGCTTTGTCGGTCATAATTGTTTTCTGAATTTTTTCTTAGCCTTGAAGTCATTTTCAAAGATGATGGGAAAGCAGTTGGTTCGTGTTGCTCGATATCGGAAAGCGTGGAAGAGTTTTGAAGAGGTCTATGCTCACTAGTGGAGAAAAGAGGTCTAGCAGTAAGAAAGTAATTACCTACTATGTATAATCTAGTTATAATTTGAAAATATTTAAGCACATACATACTTACATTAGTCTGTTGTACTTCATGGCTCGGTAGGTCAGATAACAGACTCTTGAGCCAATGGTACCGGGCTCGATTCCTGCATGGTAGATAAACAGTGTTAAGAAAAGATTATTTGAAAATATTCATTCGTAATTTTTAGATTTTTAAAGTAAGTAATAATCATAGAATTATAATAGTATAGAACACTCTTTAGCCTGCAGTAAATGAGACTGCTTTATGTTGACTAATTTGGTCAACATTTTGCTACGAGCATTCAGTAATCATTTGGCCATCTGCGTGATACGTTCTCTAAATAGGGAAATTTTTAACTGCTTGCAAAATTATTTACGGAATAGTTAGCTAAATAGCAAAATTACTTGCTAAATTATAACAGAGTCATACATACATTGACACGAGCCGGCCAATAAAACGGCTACACTTTTTCATTAGGTATTGTATGGGAATGAGTATTCTATAGTTTTATTATTATTCTATGGTAATAATGAAATTTTATGACCAAACAATTTGAAGGCTGTAAAGTTATTCTTCGGGACCACTAAATACGCATGCCTTATGGGACAAGAAAAGCTGTCTTCTTCCGACCCCTCTACGACCTTCAATTTTCCCCTTCATGACGAGCTGAATGATAGCATACTTTTCACCTCTCAGAATTAGGCCGAAGTACAACACTTAACATTGGTGAATAATTCTCTGTTGGTGGTGGCTCTACGTAGTAATTCAGGGTTACTGACCATGTCAGTTCATGATATTCTTCTTAGAGTTCCTTCAAGTAATCTATTATTAATTATAGTTAATATACTTAATATGTATAATGTATAACTTATGTACCATTCTATGTGTTCTTTTGTTAAAACTAGTTGCATGTAACACATGAGATCTAACTGTCGATAGTAGGTATGTATAGTTGAAGAATAGGTATCAAACTATAAACCCATAAATACAAATTATTTAATATTTTAAGATATTTGGTTTTCTATACAACACATGTTCCTAGGTATGTATTATGTAAAGATAGTATAGTATGGAGGTCAGTCCTTTGATCCTACCCAGAATATGAAAACAGCATGATGGTATGTATGTATGTTTGGAGATTAGTATCAAACTATTAAGTCTTCTTAGATATTTAGGCGACTGCCATACAAATTGTATGAAGCAATTTCGTCACTAAAATCAATTTTTTTATAAAAATTGTTACAAAAAAATTGTGATGTGCTAATACAATGTTAATATTTTTTATAGAAAATTAAATTATTTAGTCGGGGTGTTTCGGCTTTTTTCGATATTTTTAAAAAAATTGGAAATATAGGCAGTTAAACTCATAAATTTATCATAAAAAAAAATATTTTTCTTAATAAAAAATGTTTGAGAAACCCTGGAAATTTTTTGAAAAAGTTAGTTGAGATTTTGTATTTTTCTATGTTTATACCAATTTTCAGCGTTCTAGCTTTTATGGTTTCTGAGATATATGGATAAATAAACCAAAATTTCAAAAGTTGATAACCCCTGACTGAAAGAAAAATCTATAACTTCTATAACTGTTTATATATTCTGAAATTTTGGGCTCTGTAAAATGAGCGGATCAAAAGTTATAAGACACACACACACACACACACACACACACACACACACACACACACACACACTCTCACACACACACACACACACACACACACACACAGACACACGAAATGTTCTACTCCGAATTCTGAGTAAACTCGTATATGGAACATATATGCTACGAAGCCTCTAAGTTGGTGTTTTTTGACTTCAAAGTTGGAAAAGCCGTGAAAAAAGTAGACCTTGCTTACAATTCTCGCGTATCCTGGCTTGAAACATTGTCGATATTTTAAGAGAACAAAGTTCTCCTGAACAAATCGACAGGTGGATAATTTTCCTTATCTCTTAAGTTTATTTGTTCAAGAGAATTTATTTCTCTTAACATATCGATAAAGTATAAAGCCAAGATACGCGATATTTGTATGCAGGGTCTATATTTTTCACGGTTTTTCCAACTTTGAACTCCAAATACCAACTACGAGGCTTTGCAGCATATAATATTTTCTATATATATATGGATTTACTCAGAATCCGAAGTTGAACATTTAGTGTGCCAGTGTGTGTGTCCGTCCCCCACTTATAACTTTTGATCCGCTCAATGCACAGAGCCTAAAATTTCAGAATATTTAGAAAGTTTTAGGCACACAAAACTTTTAAACTCAGAATTTAGAATTTTTGTTTCAGTCAGGAGTTATCAACTATTGAAATTTTATTTTATTTTTCTATACCAATTTCTTAAAAACCATATAAGCTAGAACACTGAAAATTGGTATTAATATAGACAAATATAAAATTTCGAATTTTCTTTTACATTTCCCAAGAAGTATTCAAAAATATCGTAAAAAGCCGAAACACCCCAATTAGATTATTTAATTTTCTATAAAATATATGAAGATTGTAGTAGTACCAACTTTTGATAAAAATTGAATTCAGTGACGACATCGTTTCATACAATTTGTAAGGCAGTATACACTGCACAATATCTCACTCAATAGTTTGATATCTACTTAATTCACAAACATACATTATGATGTTTTCATATTCTGGGTAGGAAAAACAGACTGAACTCCATACTATCCTATCCTGACATACATAACTACATGTTTCATATAGAAAACAAAATATCTTAAAATATTTATTAATTTGTGTTTAAGTGTAAATAATTTGGTACGTATTTTTGAATTATATGTACATACTATCGCCATCGACAGTTGGATCTCACGTGTTAAATGCAACTAGTTTAAAAATTGTAGTTTAGGAATGCATTTACTCATATTGGATATAACGTTTGTGAGTGTTGATTAGTTGCAGCCTAAGCAGCGCGTTCACATTCAATCTGGATGACGATCCGTGATCAAAAATGATTGCGATTCAGAAAGGCCGCATTTCCTCATTAATCTGGATCATGATCAATGATTTTGATCATGGATCGCGACCCAGATTGACTGTACCTACGGCCCGCCATAGGAACTTCTCGGATTGCTACCATATTTTTTACAAGTGAACCTTGTATGTCGAGGCTGTCTTTATGCCTTCATCTATCTATTTACATATGAGATTTGTCTCAGAATGCGTCATTAAATTAGCAAATTATATTTCAGTGGAAAAAAACAATTATTCTTATTTTATATGATATCAAAAAAATGAGCGGATTGTAGCCAACACTAAGCTCTCTATAACATAGTAAGTGTACATTTTTTCTCTTAGAAAGGTTGTCAATCTCTAAATGTATTTTTATGAAGTACATTTCTATTAGATTCTTGTACATAAATGATTACCAGAAAAAAAAGTTATCACAATACACCATACACACAAACATATCGTCATGAAACTCATAGTATGCATATTTTTACTGACAAACTTTTAAACATCTGAATAGAGACGAAGTTGGGATATTATAAAAGGACCAGGAACTCATGGCACTTACAGGGCTTACGACCTGTCATCGGCTGGTTTACATTACAACGTTCGCCAATAGTATGCAGTTTTGCAGTAAATTTTGAGTATTTCTGGTAACGTTTTCGAAGCAAAGTTTAAGTTATAAGTTTTTCCGGTGTGTAAAATATGATATCCGTACATTTATTTCTTAAAAGGTTAAATTTAATTAAATATATCTACAAGATTAAGGAAAGTATTTTATCTTTATACGTAGTAGCTTTACTTTTGTGGCACATTTTAACTAATAAAATTAAACGAATATTTTTATTATTGCATATGCGCAAACATTGGATTTTTTTCCCTGTCGGGAGTCAAAGATATTTTTAACAGATTTTTAATTATCTCAATAGAGACGAAGTTGGAATATTTACTGTAGGAGAACCGGGAAATCAAGGCACCTACAGGGCTAACGATATGTCATCGGCTGGTTTACGTGATCACTTTATGCGCTTGCGCAATGTTCACCAATTATGTCTTTTTAATGAGATCCCTATCAATTCATTTTTTGAAAGTTCTATATATTGCAATACTTACTGAAATTCTTTTCGCTTGATAATAAGCATTTTTACTACAGCCATCTATGTGTGAAATTATGAACAACATTCTTATTATTTTTTTATTTATTTAGAAAAATAAAAAAATAAGTAGATGCCTTGATTTCCCGGTTCTCCAACAGTAAATATTCCAACTTCGTCTCTATTGAGATAATTAAAAATCTGTTACAAAATAAAATTACAAATTACAAATTACTTCGTTTACACCACTAATGAGTGTTTATTTTATTTATTTTTATTTTATTTAAAATTTACGGCTTGAAAGCCTATTTAAAAAAAACAATAAGTACCTATACAATGATTAAAACTTTAAATTTTAAAATAAAAGAAAATATAAACTAACATAATAAAATCAATAATATCAACAAAGGTTAAAGCTTGAAATTTTAAAATAAAAGCAAATTTATAACAAACATAATAGTATCCATTATATCAATATACTGTACCTACAAAATTAAAAACAAAATACAAAAAATACAAAAACACAAACACTACGATTACAATATTTACAGGTCATGAGTTAAAATGTTTTTATAGTTTAATAGTTGCGGAGCTGACTCGCTCCCTCATCAGGACAAACTAATACTATTTTGTTTGATCTGATGAGGGAGCGGGTCGGCTCCGCAACTAGTAAACTATAAATTAATACTCATTAGTGGTGTAAACAAAGTAATTTGTAATTTTAATTGGAAAGTATTTTATTTATTTATTTATCTAGTTCTTGTACATATAATTAGTACACTGGCGGGCTTATTGCCTGATGGAAATTTCTTCCAACCAACCAGAGTAAATGTTAAATATGCAAAACAATGTGTACTATGGCAATAAGTTAATCACATTACAAAATAAATAAACATATCAGAAGAAAAGTAAAAAATAAAACAAAGAATATAGTAGGTATATAAGAACAATTCATAGCAATGATAGGAAGACTAAAGGATAAGGAAAGGAAGAAACGAGGAAGATGTAAACAGGTGTTGTCAGATAAATATTTTAGTTGGAGCAAATTCTTCAAATCGATTCTTTCTTACCAATATTGGCACGAAAATGTTTTATTGAAAATGTATCATTTTGTATACTATTAAAGGATTGAACTCTGAAACAGATAAGCTCAAGGAGGTCAAGGCGGTCTATAAGGTTATGTATTATTTTATATAAATTGTGATTTTAGAGATTGGATTTATGACAGGTTAGGTTAGGTTTTGGCAGACATTAAGACCTGGTTAATCTATTTTGTGTGAGGCCATATGTTTGTTGAGGTAATGAATGTGATGCAGAAAGTTGAGATTGTGTACATATTTAGTGTGGAACGAGACCAATCACCTGGTTATAATTGCTTTAATGAATGAATGAACGAACGAACGAACGAAGGAACGAACCTGGTTAATCTATTTTGTGTGAGATTATAATATGTTTGAGGTAATGATTGTGAGTGCAGAATACTGAGGTGGAACGAGAACAATCACCTGGTTCATTTTATGAATGAATTTTATGTTCTGTTTTAGTGAATGAATGAATGTAGGTATATATTTCCAACAGGATAAATATTACATAGGAACCAAATACAATTTACTTTATACCTAATTACAATTTTACAATCCTTTTTTCCACACATTCGGAAATTTTACTTTCTCACTAGACATAGTCTGTTCTGAGGCATTACTAATTTGAATTTGCTATGGCTACTCTGCGATCATATGATTTGTTTTCTTTTTTTTTCTTCATTTATTCCATTCCCTTAGAACATCAACAACCAGGTTGAAAAACTCTAAAACTTCTATCTCATAAAATCTAAGAGAACCGAGGCAGATCCTTCTCTTCCAATCTGCTTCAGCCAACGAGTAACGAGGTCTTTGAAATTTTTCCCATCATGCGATATGTTTTGTTCAATGTCCATAATTATTTTATTATAAAGCCTTGGTGCCAAAAAAAAAACTATATTGACGCTGCGCATGTGTCGTTCTTGGTTGTGACGGTCTTAGCTGATGTCTGTTTCTTGTGCTATGTATCAGTATATAGTCCGGTTGATACTCAGCAGTGTTCTTATGTAAATGAGACAGTATTTGTCTTATATAGAGCTGTCTAATATCCAAAAATCCACTGTCTATATATACCTGCCTATATATTTGTTCTTTAAAATAAAATAATTAAATTGTCAATACTTGGGCGCCAAAATATCAAATGACAATGATCTATATGACGAGGTTAAAGAACAAACCGATAAAGCAGCCGTAATAGCTGGCTGCCTCAGGGACACTGTCTGGAAAAACAAACATATGCTCACCAGAAAGTAAAACCAGAATTCACAAAACGTGTGTAAGACCCACAATGACCTATGCCATCGAAGCAAGAGCCGATACCATCAGAACAAAAAATCTCCTCCGGACTATTGAAATGAGGACGCTGCGCTCCATAGTGGGCGTAACACCGTGGATAGAGTCCGGAACGAGAATATAAGGAGGAGATGCGATGTAGACGACATCATCCGCTGGGGTAGAGGGCGAAGGCGTCAATGAAGAGACCATGTCGAGAGAATGGGAGACACGCGACTACCCAAAATTGTCTCCAAGGAAGTCCAGGAGGGTCGTAGAGCAAGGGGGCGACCAGCAAAAAGATTGAGTGACAGCTGAATATCCAGATCACAAGAGGCAGTCTCCGACTGAAAAAACAGGCCCTCGACCTAAAACCAGAGGAAGAAGAAGAAGAAGAAGAAATTGTCACTGAAAATTGTAAACTGCTAGTCCTAGAACAGGATTTCCTGATTGGGCAGCAGTAATCTACCTACTTATTGTTGTGTTTGTAAATATGGTGTGATTAGAAATAAAAATGTGGTTTCACTGAGCATTCAACAATCTTTCCCCATTTTATATTTTTCATTTAGGACCTAACTATTTTTTTTCTGCCATCAGTTCAAGTAATAATGATTGAATTTTCACTGGATGATTGAAGTATCAAGATTGAATGGAGAAAATTATGTGAGCTTGCAGGTACCTAAACATTCTCTCTTACACTTATACATATGAACACACTCACACACATATACACACCCTTACACTCATATGTACACACATACATACACTCATGCACTATCATTCAGATATAAATGTTTTTCATATGTAGCTTTAAATATGTAAGCACAGCAGTCAAAATTTATTTTTAATAATGTGGAAATTTGCTATTGGTTTTAGTCTTATATTAATGCATCTATATAAAAAATGTTATTATACTGTTAATTTCCCGGAAATAAAATGAAAATAAAATAATAAATTGCTGCATAGTAATAATTGGCTTCTTCGCGGAGCCTGTAACCGCTATAGGACGCGTCCCCGGGTGGCGGATAGGGGAATGCTCGGCAGATATGCAGGGTAGGAGGGAAATAAAATACCTCCCGCGGACCAACAGGTACGTAGCGTTTGACCCAAAATGGGCGGCTACAAACAGCGTCTGTTCTCCAGGTTAGGAGCGGCTGAAACCATACACTCACCAACACGTCTGGCAAGCGTGGTGTTTTAATGCCAAAACCTTCAAAGCACCAACCATGAATTCGAATTATAAAACGAAACTACCCCAGGTGAGTAGAGATAAAAACTCAGAATCTCACACTGACTCAAAGTTGGTCCGCCTCATGGATTCTGGGGGAGGCAAAAACTCAAATAAAGGGAAAATCACAGAACTTAAGATCGCGACATATAATATTCGGACTATGAGGCAAGAAGCAGACAGAATTAGACTTGAAAGAGAACTTGATAATGTAAACTGGGATATTCTAGGAATGTGCGAAACAAGACTAAAAGGAGAAGAAGCTGTTACCCTCCCATCAGGACACCTTTTATATAGAAACAATAAACAAGTCTCAACAGGAGGAGTGGCTATAATGGTACATAAAAGTAAAAGAGACAAAGTAATAAAAATGAACAGCATATCACACAGAGTCATATATATTATACTGGAACTTAACAAACGATTTAAAATACAGGTCATACAAGTATACGCTCCAACGAGTGCAGCAGTTGACGAAGAGGTCGAGAAGTTCTATGAAGATATTACAAAGGCGAGAAAATTGGAAAATGCTCAACTTAGTATAATAATAGGAGATTTTAATGCAAAATTGGGAGAGAGGCAGCTTGGGGATCCGCACTACATTAGTAAATTTGGTCTGGGTAAGAGAAATGTAAGAGGAGAAACACTTTTAGACTACCTGCAATGTGAACAATTATACTGCGCAAACACATTTTACATGAAGAAAAAACAAAGAAAATGGACATGGAAAAGTCCCGACGGTAGGACAAAAAATGAAATTGACTTTGTTATTACAGACAAATTGAAATACTGTAAAGATATATCGGTCCTAAACCAATTTGACGCGGGAAGCGACCACAGATTGGTGAGAGCTTCGTTTAGAATAAATGAAAAACTAGAAAGGCTTAACATGATCCACAAAAAACCCAGGAAAACACCCACAATCGAAACAATTACCAAACACCAAACAGAATTTCAAAATATACTACAACAGAAATTAGAACATGAACCAGAGCTTCACAACATGGATATAAATCACCTTACAAATAAAATTACGGAAAGTATTCAGACAGCTGTTAAAACAATATCATTTAGAAAAACAGGCAAAAACCAAAAACTATCATTAAACACAATAAAACTTATTGAGGAAAGACGAAAAACTGACAGAGACTCAAGCAGATATAACACTCTTAATAAGATTATCAGGAAGGAAATAAGAAAAGATATCCGAAAATATAATACAAGCCTTATCATGAGCACGATAGAATCAAACAAAAACATGAGAATCCTTAGATCAAACAAAACTACTGGCAAATCGAATATCATTAGAATTAAAAACAAAAATGGCGATGTAGTCAATGACAAAAACAAGATAATAGAATCTGTACATGAATTTTATACAGAATTGTACAGATCAAAGACACAATATGATGTAGAGAATAATGGCACCATATTAAACGCCGGATCGGAAGAAATGCCAGAAATTGATTACGATGAGTTAATAAACGCACTTAAATATATGAAACACAATAAAAGTCCGGGCGAAGATCAAGTGACAAGTGACATGATAAAACTAGGCGGCGAAGAGCTCATTGAAGCAGTTAAAATACTTCTCAATAAGTGCCTAGAACAACAAATAATACCAGAAATCTGGCAAAATGCCGAAGTTATACTTTTACACAAAAAAGGAGATCCCGAAAATCTAGAAAACTACCGACCGATCAGCTTATTATCACACTTGTACAAATTACTTACTAAGATTCTTACAAACCGTTTAACTAAGAAACTAGACTTCTACCAACCGATAGAGCAGGCAGGCTTCAGAAAAAGTTTTGGAACTATTGACCATATTCAAACGCTACGCCTGCTTATAGAAAAAGTCACCGAATACAATATTACAATCCATTTGGCATTTATTGACTATAAAAAAGCCTTTGACTCGGTAGAACAGTGGGGAGTAATACAAGCTCTAAACGATGCAAGAATCGACTCAAGATACTCAAGGCTAATTAAATTTATATATGACCATGCCACAATGGTTGTAAAAATTGACGAAGAAACAAAAACGGAAAAAGTAAAAATCTGTAGAGGCGTCAGACAGGGAGACACCATTTCTCCCAAACTATTTACTGTTGCCCTGGAAAATGTTTTTAAAACTTTAAATTGGGAAAAAAAGGGTATAAAAATAAATGGCATGTATCTGACCCATCTCAGATTTGCTGATGACATAGTTCTTGTAAGTGAAGATCTGGCAGAATTAAGTGGCATGATCAAAGATCTGCACGAAGCTTCCCTAAAGATTGGCCTGGAGATGAATATAAATAAAACGAAAATAATGAGTTCATCCAGCAACAGCTTAAAAATCGACAACAAAACGATTGAAGCTGTAGACGAGTATATTTATCTTGGGCAGAAAATCACATTAGGGAAGGAAAACCAAACAGCGGAAATACCTAGAAGGATTGGTCTCGGCTGGGCTGCTTTTGGCAAACTCCAGCATGTCCTAAAAAACAAAGAAATCCCCATTAATTTGAAACGAAGAGTTTTTGAATCGTGTGTCCTCCCTGTGATGACGTATGGTCTAGAAACGATGACATTGACTGCCAACACCACATACAAACTTAAATGCGCACAGCGATCCATGGAGAGGCAAATGTTAGGCATAAGTCTGAGAAATAAAATAAGAAATGAAGAGATCAGACGCCAGACCAAGGTTGTCGACATTATGGACCATGTAGCAAGATTAAAGTGGCAATGGGCAGGTCACGTTGCTAGACAGGGAACAGAGAGATGGGCACCCAGAGTTATGAGGTGGAGACCATGGGGAAATAAACGGGGAATAGGTCGACCGATGAAAAGATGGGCGGACGATATTGTCCCTGTTGCGGGTAGAAACTGGCCGAGACGAGCCATGGACCGAAATAAATGGAAGGATTTTGAAGAGGCCTACATCCAGCAGTGGAGAGACGGCTAAAGAAGAAGAAGAAGAATAATTGGTACATAAATTCCATCACATCATGTCCCTTATGGGGTGGTCTCTGGCGCTTTGTTATCATTCAATCACTATATTATAATACTTATAATAATAATAATAATAATAAAAAAATAACATATATTTGCGACGTGGCTATTCCAAATTCTAGTAATATTATAAAAACTTTTGATGAAAAAATTAGAAAATACACCGCTTTAGGTAACGAGATTAAAAGACTTTGGCATTCTCGTAAAATAATAATATTACCGTTCATTATTTCAGCCACTGGCATTATTCCAAAATCGTTAATCCGTAATTTAGAAATTATAGATTTATCGAAAAATTTAATAATAAAAATGCAAAAAACGGTAATTATGAATACATGTAGAATCGTTAAAGATTTTTTAAACGTTAATATTCGGGAATCAGTAGGGTTGTTAGGTAGTATAGAGACCTCCTCAGAGCCTAATCCTTTGATATGTTAAGTATCTGGATGGGTGAACTATTCCCAATTGAAAGCTTGATGATGCGTTTGTTGCATTTTATTTTGCTCTTTTAAATAATTTACAATTTACGCATTGATCTGCTAATTCTTTTGAGGAAGTGTATAATGGTAATAATAATAATTGAGTGTTATTATTTGTAGTGCTTAATTGTTATTAATATCATTAGTAAATCGGCCAGCGCCGTATAAAAAAAAAAAAAAAATTTGGATTATTTTTATAGCGCCGTTTTTGTGATAACCTCACCTCAAGGGCGCTTTGAATATATTAGGGGTTATTGTAAGACTCGCGGAAGAAGTGAGTTTTTAGGTGTTTCCTGAATAGTGCTAAGTTGTCGATTTGCCTCAGTTCAGGTGGTAGTTTATTCCACGAGACTGGTCCGGCCACAGCAAAAGCACGATCACCGAAAGATGAAGTGTTGACTCTATTTATTTCAGTCAACTTGCCAATCACGGATGTGGTGGCTGACCGAAGTGTTTGTTGTCGCTCGTTTACGGTGAGAGGGATGCAGAAGTCTGAAAGATACGTGGGAGCCATGCCATGGATCGCTTTGAAAGTCAACAAACATAATTTGTACTTGATTCTCTCTGGCACTTTAAGCCAGTGAAGATTTCGTATAATGTACAAAATATAGATGAAATCAATAAATAAAAATAAATATATGCAGCATTTAAAATTGAATAATTGCGCAACGAATGATTTTATATGGAACCACGTAGGTACTAAAAATAAACACGGACAAGGAAATTAGATGTGCCATAAAAATGCTGATGCAATGTTGCGATTTTATTTTGGGTAGGATACGAAAATGATAATGAAGCAAATATTGTTGTTTTTTATAATGTGTCGTATCATCGCGTGATATCAAAACGTTGACCAAATTGACTGGTACAAAATAAAAATTATATGACGTCGGATTGTGCAAAATTTACAAGGCAGTAATTATACCTCCATAAATAATGTGTTTGTTCACTGTGAAAATTGATACATAATGTTGCAAGACATCCATGGTACTATTTATAATACTTATATTAATACGGTTTAAATTATATCAGCATTATTAGGCAATGTACGAGTACGCTGTATGAAGCGAGGAACTAGAAATTAGTCGTAACGCATATTATCCTTCAATACTTTGTATGGGAGGGACTGCTGCTGACGTACATATTTTTCAATTAGATATACCATCATTATTTCTAATCAAATCGTTTTGAAAAAATACTTTAGATAGTTTGGGTATTAATAAGGAAAAATATACCTTAATTTTTTGATAATGTTCAGTATAAATTCTTATAGAAAAATAATGGCATACCCCGATTTTCAACGTTTATCTTATATTTTTAATAAACTATAAGGCGTAGAATAATTTATATTTTTTTTTAATTAAAGAAGACAAAAATATCGAGAAAAATATGATGTGACGTTGCATTAATGCTTCAGGTTTAGTAAATAAACCTGAAAAACATTTATTTTTCATTCAGCGACATTGCGTAATAAAAGTTTTTTTTGGTTTATTTACTTAACCTGATGCGTTTGTTGCGTTCGAATTAGTTGTATTAATTCTTACGCAATAATACCCACTTATAAAATGTTCGCAGTGGGTTTTTATTTTTCTTAGGGCAAGATAATAATTTACTGCTCACATTGTGTCGAAATAATTCTTTCAAAACTATAGAATGCATTTCATTTATATTTTAAAATGTCCAACTGAATAGATCTCCTGATTTATTGCATTTCTATAGTCATGTAACAACTGCAAATCCATTAAGCACCATTCTTTCTAAAGATATAGCCAACATGTGCATCCTTCTTTGTCTTAAAATGCAACAAAAGAACATACCTAATATTTGAAACGGAAGACAACCAATTCACATTTTTTTACAAGTCTCCAAAACGTCTAGTGATAAGATATATTGCCCGGCCGAAGCTGACTTTCTAAACACATGTTGGGTTGGTCTACGCCAGGGTATTTCATACTTAACACGCCCCAACCAAGATCGTAATTGGTTGTTATCTCGAGGGCAATAAAGGACAAACAATGGTGTCCTTAGGACAGCCTACTCGTAGTGACCAATGATCGAGGCTCTGACCACCTCCTACAAAATTCGATAGGAAGACGTTTCGAGAGTTGAAGTCAGTCAGTCAACAGTCGGTAAACTGGAGTCCACCAGTGGAGTCAGTCCACAGACAGATGAATAGTTCTCATCGGCTTGTTCAAAAAAAAAAATTAAATTCAGTTTGTGTAGCAAGTGACGGACGGGCATCTGTGCCTCGGCAGATGTCTCCTACCTGCCTAAGTTAAAAGTATTAAAGACAATTTAAATATACAGCGCACACTATCAGTGTTATTTTTTTCCGTCTTAATTTTCTTACATTGTTTTAAAAAGTAGACACCATAATTACGACGCGTCGCGACGTCAACATTCACACCACGGGCAGAGCAATCGAGCAACACAACCGGCGATACCTACTTTCGGATCCCTAGCGCGCCTCTACCTTGCATAGGTATATTTCACGGCCGCTAGACTCCTCATCCAGAGCCCAGCGACTCCTGCCTTAGAGTCCAGGGACCCTATTCTCCAATGTCGCCTATCGATGTCGTATGTGACATTTTATTACTTTCGCACGATTTCTAGAATATGCTATTCTTGACATGCGACATAGTCGAATGAAAATCATTCGAGATTTCGACGAGTGGTATAGGACCACTCGACATTCAATGTCGCATCAATGTCGCATGATTTTATCTGTCAAAAATAGCCGCCATATTACGATTGCCATTGACGATTGACATAGTACATCAGTGAAGTGTGTTTAATCATTGTTTTTCCAATTTCGTGTTTTTTTTTTGTAATAATAATGGCTAGTTTCGACGAGTTGGTTATTCTGTCTATTGAACAGAATCACAATATTCACGGACGACGTAATAATTCCAAAATAGTGGATGCATTCGCACAAAGTGATACGTCTTTCATAAAACACTTTCGCCTCAACAAAAATCTTACGAAGTCCCTTATCGAGGTTGTAACTCCTCACATGTCTGTGCCATCTCGAGCATCAGCATTAAGTGTCGAAACCAAGGTATGTTCATCATTTTTGGTTAAACCAATATCTCCCTTATGTTTGTCTTTGTAGACTTTCATGAATGAGATTTAAGTCGTCAATACTATAATATTTTATTCTTTATATGCATGGTTTGCATGAAAATTGTTAGTATGATAAAAGAGATTATTTATATCAAACATTCAAAGAAGTGTTTTCTTTATGCTTTTGACGATAATAAGCATTAGAATAATTAGAATACTTTGTCATATGTTCTACTTCTCTACAATGTTACAGATAAAACTTATTATATTTTGGCATGAAGATCAAGATTTGGCTCATTGGTAAATTTTGAAAAATTGGATTTTAGCAATTTCTACTCATGGATTCATGTCACTGTTAGCTGTTGTTAGTGACGTTTTTATAAGCCTACTAAGTATAATATTAAAATTCATGATTTATTATTTTCAGGTTCTCACAGCTTTAAATTTCCTGGGCACAGGATCTTATCAATTACCTGTGGGAAGCAACATAAACAATAATATATCTCAAGCTTCCGTCTCAAGATCTTTGACTGAATTTGTATATGTACTAAATAAACCAGAAATTTTCAATTCATGGGTTAAATTTCCGAGTAAAATCCAAGAGTTGAGGAGTATAAGAAATAGGTAAACTATACTATTTAATTACTTAAGGTTTATATGTTGTGGGAATTGGAGAATCCTCATGGAACATATACTGAGGTTCAATAATGCATACTTACTTGTCACGGCATATCCCAAAATGTGAAGCAATCAGCAACACATGTGCGGGTATGCATTACCTTCTAAAAGAAGTACGACATATGCTTGTTTCCACCAGCCTTGTCTCACCCAAAAAGGTATGACATTCGGACTGGTGAACCTCATTGCTGAACTTTTTTTTTTTTTAACATGTCCACGTAGGGGACGCCAGCTATTAGTATTTGGGTCCATTTTACTCTTCCGAAGAAGCGCACTACGTAGCGTTGGGAGGGGTTTGCAATCTAACTAACATCTCACTGAACTATGTGAGATGTTATGTTACCTGTTGTATTTTCAATTACTTGGCTGTTACGGGACAACATTAAATAGTATAACCCATAAAATGTAGGTGATAGTGGTACTGGATGAACAAAATATTTTCATTAACATGGATATACAAAACTAACTTTTGTTTCAGGTTTTATAGAAAGTACAATCTGCCAGGGATAATCGGATGTATTGATTGTACACATGTCGCCATTGTACCGCCAGCAGGAAACAATTCAAATTATCCTGAGCATGTGTATGTGAACCGTAAGAGCTACCACTCTATTAATGTTCAGTTAATTTGTGACGAAGCTTTAAAAATATTAAATGTCAATGCTTTGTTTCCTGGGAGCACTCATGATTCCTTTATCTGGAACAACAGTTTAGTAGAACCAGCACTCAGAAACCTGTACCGTTGTGGTCATGAAGGTTTTTATCTCATTGGAGATTCAGGATATCCTTTGAGACCCTGGCTCCTAACACCATTAAATTCTCCACAAGGAGAAGCAGAGGAGCGTTTCAATAATGCTCTTTGCAGAGCAAGAGCGACGATAGAACGCTGCAATGGTGTATTAAAAATGAGGTTTCGTTGCCTCTGCAAGCAGAGAATGTTGCACTACACACCAGAAAAGGCTACAAAAATTATCAATGCGTGTGTAGTGCTGCACAATATGTGTGTTGTTAATAATTTTAGTCTTCCAAATTATTTGGAAGATGGAGAACTTGACTTAGGACTGTTGGATCCATTAAATATACCTGAAGGCATATCCAGTAGATCTAATGGTAATTGCAACAGAGATTTGTTAGCTGGAAGAATGTTGAGATCGAGAATAATAAATACTTATTCCACATAACAAGGAGTAAAAGAATGAGCGAGGAGGACGTTCCAAGACGGATCATGAATGGTGCACCGGGGGGACGAAGTAAAGTTGGAAGGCCGAAGCTTCGATGGCTGGACGGAGTGGTGAAGGATGCGAACAGCATCGGCGTCCATAACTGGCGCAATGCGTCGCAGGATCGACAGTCATGGAGGCGGGCTCTGCAGGAGGCTAAGACCCGACCTGGGTTGTGGAGCCACAGATGATGATGATGATGATTCCACATAACATTGGATGAATAAATTTGTGTTATTTTATCGAGCGCAGTTGAAATGAGATCGCTTAGAAGAATTTGTAACAGAACGATGTATGACAGAGTTCGGAATGAAGATACAAGGAAAGAATGTAAGATGAAGAAAGATGTAATTAACAGAATGAAAGTTAACACATTCAGATGGTTTGGCCACTTGGGGAGAATGAACGAAGGCGATGAATGTGTCAAGATAGAAAAAAAGTGGCGTTCGGTTCTCTCTGCCTACCCCATGAGGGACATGGCGTGATGTTATGTTTGTATTTTATTGAGTATAGTTTCAAAAAGGCCATAGCTAATTACTGATTCACATAATGTTATATAATAATAGCCTTACTGTTTTGAAGAATGTATATGCTACTACTTAGTGAATTGTATTTGTGAATCTATGTTTGTCTGATTTATGAATGTAAACTTTGTTATAATATTACTTATATATTGTTATCATCTGAATATACATTTATTTCTATAAATATTGTGCTGTTTAGCAACTATATAGTGATTTTTTTTATATATATATATTATATTCATTTAAACTTGTATTATTTCATCTAAAATTGTGACCACTTACCTAAATCTCTTTTTGAACTTTAGTGATAAGGTTGTATATGAATAAAGTGTGTTGCATAAAAACCATATATTTATTGTACCTGTTTTCCAAGTCATTGAAGATTATAAAAATAAAAAAGGAATAAGTAAAAAAAAATTACTGTGGTATAAGAAAAAATATATTTACAAATAAAAAACACAAATATACTGTATAAACAAATAAAAACAAATATTGTGAAGATTCAAGTAGATATATAAACAAACTTATATACAAAATATAATCATGTATGTATGTTTCTCCGCTGACAACATATCAAGGGAGATAACTATTGACTGACTTTATAATTTTGTTCATACTCTCCGAGATGACAAATTAAATTTAACCATAATCTTCATGAACATAAAGATCACTACATAATATTTAAATAGGAACATTTACAAATAGAGATATATAAACATAATGGAAAATTAAACGGAAGCATTAAGTTAACTTATTAGTGGATATATAGAAACGAACAACATATCACAATTCTTGTACAGATAATGTAAATATGTTTCTCCGCTGACAACATATCAAGGGAGATAACTATTGACTGACTTTATAATTTTGTTCATACTCTCCGAGATGACAAATTAAATTTAACCATAATCTTCATGAACATAAAGATCACTACATAATATTTAAATAGGAACATTTACAAATAGAGATATATAAACATAATGGAAAATTAAACGGAAGCATTAAGTTAACTTATTAGTGGATATATAGAAACGAACAACATATCACAATTCTTGTACAGATAATGTAAATATGTTTCTCCGCTGACAACATATCAAGGGAGATAACTATTGACTGACTTTATAATTTTGTTCATACTCTCCGAGATGACAAATTAAATTTAACCATAATCTTCATGAACATAAAGATCACTACATAATATTTAAATAGGAACATTTACAAATAGAGATATATAAACATAATGGAAAATTAAACGGAAGCATTAAGTTAACTTATTAGTGGATATATAGAAACGAACAACATATCACAATTCTTGTACAGATAATGTAAATATGTTTCTCCGCTGACAACATATCAAGGGAGATAACTATTGACTGACTTTATAATTTTGTTCATACTCTCCGAGATGACAAATTAAATTTAACCATAATCTTCATGAACATAAAGATCACTACATAATATTTAAATAGGAACATTTACAAATAGAGATATATAAACATAATGGAAAATTAAACGGAAGCATTAAGTTAACTTATTAGTGGATATATAGAAACGAACAACATATCACAATTCTTGTACAGATAATGTAAATATGTTTCTCCGCTGACAACATATCAAGGGAGATAACTATTGACTGACTTTATAATTTTGTTCATACTCTCCGAGATGACAAATTAAATTTAACCATAATCTTCATGAACATAAAGATCACTACATAATATTTAAATAGGAACATTTACAAATAGAGATATATAAACATAATGGAAAATTAAACGGAAGCATTAAGTTAACTTATTAGTGGATATATAGAAACGAACAACATATCACAATTCTTGTACAGATAATGTAAATATGTTTCTCCGCTGACAACATATCAAGGGAGATAACTATTGACTGACTTTATAATTTTGTTCATACTCTCCGAGATGACAAATTAAATTTAACCATAATCTTCATGAACATAAAGATCACTACATAATATTTAAATAGGAACATTTACAAATAGAGATATATAAACATAATGGAAAATTAAACGGAAGCATTAAGTTAACTTATTAGTGGATATATAGAAACGAACAACATATCACAATTCTTGTACAGATAATGTAAATATGTTTCTCCGCTGACAACATATCAAGGGAGATAACTATTGACTGACTTTATAATTTTGTTCATACTCTCCGAGATGACAAATTAAATTTAACCATAATCTTCATGAACATAAAGATCACTACATAATATTTAAATAGGAACATTTACAAATAGAGATATATAAACATAATGGAAAATTAAACGGAAGCATTAAGTTAACTTATTAGTGGATATATAGAAACGAACAACATATCACAATTCTTGTACAGATAATGTAAATATGTTTCTCCGCTGACAACATATCAAGGGAGATAACTATTGACTGACTTTATAATTTTGTTCATACTCTCCGAGATGACAAATTAAATTTAACCATAATCTTCATGAACATAAAGATCACTACATAATATTTAAATAGGAACATTTACAAATAGAGATATATAAACATAATGGAAAATTAAACGGAAGCATTAAGTTAACTTATTAGTGGATATATAGAAACGAACAACATATCACAATTCTTGTACAGATAATGTAAATATGTTTCTCCGCTGACAACATATCAAGGGAGATAACTATTGACTGACTTTATAATTTTGTTCATACTCTCCGAGATGACAAATTAAATTTAACCATAATCTTCATGAACATAAAGATCACTACATAATATTTAAATAGGAACATTTACAAATAGAGATATATAAACATAATGGAAAATTAAACGGAAGCATTAAGTTAACTTATTAGTGGATATATAGAAACGAACAACATATCACAATTCTTGTACAGATAATGTAAATATGTTTCTCCGCTGACAACATATCAAGGGAGATAACTATTGACTGACTTTATAATTTTGTTCATACTCTCCGAGATGACAAATTAAATTTAACCATAATCTTCATGAACATAAAGATCACTACATAATATTTAAATAGGAACATTTACAAATAGAGATATATAAACATAATGGAAAATTAAACGGAAGCATTAAGTTAACTTATTAGTGGATATATAGAAACGAACAACATATCACAATTCTTGTACAGATAATGTAAATATGTTTCTCCGCTGACAACATATCAAGGGAGATAACTATTGACTGACTTTATAATTTTGTTCATACTCTCCGAGATGACAAATTAAATTTAACCATAATCTTCATGAACATAAAGATCACTACATAATATTTAAATAGGAACATTTACAAATAGAGATATATAAACATAATGGAAAATTAAACGGAAGCATTAAGTTAACTTATTAGTGGATATATAGAAACGAACAACATATCACAATTCTTGTACAGATAATGTAAATATGTTTCTCCGCTGACAACATATCAAGGGAGATAACTATTGACTGACTTTATAATTTTGTTCATACTCTCCGAGATGACAAATTAAATTTAACCATAATCTTCATGAACATAAAGATCACTACATAATATTTAAATAGGAACATTTACAAATAGAGATATATAAACATAATGGAAAATTAAACGGAAGCATTAAGTTAACTTATTAGTGGATATATAGAAACGAACAACATATCACAATTCTTGTACAGATAATGTAAATATGTTTCTCCGCTGACAACATATCAAGGGAGATAACTATTGACTGACTTTATAATTTTGTTCATACTCTCCGAGATGACAAATTAAATTTAACCATAATCTTCATGAACATAAAGATCACTACATAATATTTAAATAGGAACATTTACAAATAGAGATATATAAACATAATGGAAAATTAAACGGAAGCATTAAGTTAACTTATTAGTGGATATATAGAAACGAACAACATATCACAATTCTTGTACAGATAATGTAAATATGTTTCTCCGCTGACAACATATCAAGGGAGATAACTATTGACTGACTTTATAATTTTGTTCATACTCTCCGAGATGACAAATTAAATTTAACCATAATCTTCATGAACATAAAGATCACTACATAATATTTAAATAGGAACATTTACAAATAGAGATATATAAACATAATGGAAAATTAAACGGAAGCATTAAGTTAACTTATTAGTGGATATATAGAAACGAACAACATATCACAATTCTTGTACAGATAATGTAAATATGTTTCTCCGCTGACAACATATCAAGGGAGATAACTATTGACTGACTTTATAATTTTGTTCATACTCTCCGAGATGACAAATTAAATTTAACCATAATCTTCATGAACATAAAGATCACTACATAATATTTAAATAGGAACATTTACAAATAGAGATATATAAACAACATGAAAAATGAAACGGAAGTAAACTTATTAGCGGAGATATAGAAACGAACAATGTATCACAATTTTTGTATCAACATATCACATATTATTTAAATACTCAATAGAAACATTTATAAAATTTACTAATATACAAAGTGAAATATAAAACATAACTATTAAAGATTTTAATGGAAAAGAACATTTACAGGTTTTTTTTTATAAATGAAGTTGACAGATTTTCAATCGCAATAACGTGCCTCTCCATTAATTCAATTTTTTTTTTCATGTACCTTTCTTTTATTTCTAATTTTTTCCTTGCTAGTTCTACTAATTCTTCTTGCACCCCTCTTCTTCTAGGACGACGGACGGACGACGGTGTGCTTCTTGCGGGCTGATTTCCTGATAAAACGTTAACACTCTCTATTTGTATAGTGCTCTCTGGTTCGGAATGAACATCTTCTGTGTGATGATGAATAATAACCTCCTCCACATGACTTTCATCATTTCCTTGAATTATATCCACGTGGGATTCTGTGCTCTCAAAATGACCAACAACCAACGTTGGCGTTAATAAATTAATGATGGCCTCTTCCGATGGGGTCAGCTGACTGCCTACGGATGGCCCTCCACCAGTCCCTCTCCTCTCCCTCTGCAGAGCAGCCTCTTTGGCTTTTGCCTTAGACCGGATGTCATGCCATGTCTATAAAGAATATAACAATGATAATATTAATTATTCAGTCAGTATAAAGTTTGAAAAATCTTTATCATATTATTAATAAGCATTGAAAGATAATAAGTTAACACACATATATTATTTTGTTCTATAAGTTTGGAAATATGAATGAAAACATGTTAAAACCACGTTTTTTTAACTGACACGTAAGGTTTTTATTATAATCGTTTGTTCAGTTTTTAATGTTCAGTTATTTATAACCATTGACACGTGGTTTTAAACTCGATGGTTATTTTTACGTATTCTGTCATTATTTCATCTTATACTTGTCAATAATAACAAACTACATAATTTCTTCCTAAATATACAAACGTACTATATATTCTAATGGTACGATCTTCGAGAATTCTTATTGTATAATTTCATTAAATCACACTATTCTGATTGATTATAGCTGAAATAATTGTCAATCAATTTATTTAAACAAAAGACTCGAAATAAAATGTCAAAAATACTGCTTACCTTTCGCCAATGCAACCAATCCTTGTTAGCGCCGGGAATTGAATTTAATTTTTCACTAATTTCCATCCAGCGCATTTTTGCCGTGTGCCTCGAAAATGTGTTGGTAAATTTACCTGACACAAGTTCCTTCTCTTCGTTCATTAACTCCACCAACATATTTTTTTGCATAGTTGAACAATAGTTCATTGTTATTTTCTTGTTATTTTAGATATTACAAAATAACGACGATACTCGAAAGCTTGGAGGAATATAAACGAAAGCGTCACAACAAACGAACAAACAATCAAAGAGATAACCTTACGGATACGGATGTAAACAATAAACGAAAATAAAATACAAAAATTTGCCATAGATTTTAGACAACCATAGAAAAATGTCAAAATAATGCAAAAAAAATATTTCAAACGCATCCCAAATGCTATGTTGCCTCTTCTTTCATGTGACATTTCAATGTCGAACGATTTTAATGACGAATGGTTTCAAGAATAGACTAAAAGCTTACCATACGACATTTCATTCGACATTTTTTAGGCGACATAGTCGCATACGCCATATATCGTGCGAGATTGGAGAATAGATCCCCAGCGCTCCACTGAGATAACTGAATGTCTCTGGACGTCCCGGCGAAGCTTACAGCGACTGCCTCCTCGCCAGTCCAGCTTCACGGAGCCCCTGCTCCAATCCGACGTCCTCCACGATGTCAGCAACCCCTGCCTGCGAGTCTGCTGCATCCACGACGAGCCAAAGCCGCTCGTATCTCATCGCCTCACCACAACACGAGCCAAAGCCGCTCGTCTCTCGCCTCAACATCCTGTCACGCGAGCCAAAGCCGCTTGCACCATCTGCCAAGCCGACGTCGCTCGACCAGCGCCTCATCTCAGCACCAAACAAAATCACTCGCCTTAACACGCACCCACTACACAAAGCACCGACGTCTCAATATTTTTACTGCTTTCATTTTTTTTTGTACTTAGTTTTAAGGTTACTAACCAAGTTTCGTTCATTTTTTTTTCAATATACATGACCCCTGGTCATATTTAAAATAACCTATTATGTGTTTTATTCCTCCACAACTCTCCCCAACAATTACTAACTGTATTGTGTAAAACAACTTAATACCCTCCTACAATTATTATTATTCTTTTCTCTCTTAAACATTTTTTTCTTCTTAAATAATTAAAATTAAACTATATAATATTTTTTTTTATATTACTAAAGGGGGTGTATTACGTTAATGCAACGTCATATCATATTTTTCCAGGTATTTTGTTCTTCTTACCTTATATTTTTTTAGAAATTTAAGATAAATGTCTAAAATCGGGGTATGCTTATTATTTTCCTACAAGAATATATACAGAACATAATCAAAAAGTTAAGGTATATTTCTCTTTATTAATATCCAAACTAACTAGGTTATTTTTTTCAAAATGATTCGTTTAGTAATAATGATGGTATATCAAATTGAAAAAATAGGTACGTTGGCAGCAGTCACCCTCTTAACCTGATGCATTAATGCAACGTCACATCATATTTTTCAAGGTATTTTGTTAAATTTTGCATTGGCAGCAGTAGCCCTCTTAAATAAGATATTTTTTTACTAATCACTAACCCTTATATTTTTATTTAATATTATTACTAATATTTTTTTATTATAAAGTATCATTCTGAGATTGTATTCTGAAAGTTTCATCACGATGTATCTGTGTGTTGTGTGCTAGGTATGTAAGTATGTGCTATGTTCGACATGTTTTTTCTACTTTATCGATTAAAGACAAAAGTAGGTACTCATTCGATTCTTTTCGAATTTTGTAAATTTGTACATCCAATACTCGCTTAGACTCCATTAGATTTTGAAGGATATATGAATAGTGGTTCTTAATTTTACTAACTATCAAATATTTCAAAGGGACCCCAAGCTCAGGAATCTTGACGTTTGATATTTTAATTTTCAAATTCGTAAATAGGCACATCACTTACATAAAATGGCGTTGAGGAATTATCATGTTTTCACAATAAACTATTTAAATCAAAAATAATTTAACAAACTCATGAAATGCTGAAAAAATTCCATACCAAATTTTTCCATATCAAAAGGTAGGTTTTCAAGTAAGATGTTTTGGCCACATAGAAAGAATGATTGATGACCGTTTATTTTATATTTTTTAAGCCATACCTACATCTTTCCATCTCCAAGGTGGCTGCATCGTCAATGTTTTCGCTATCAATCCTTTTTATGCTGTAGATATTCTATCTTGTATCATTTGGTCTGGATTATCAGCGCCACGGAATGATATTGAGTCATACGGAACATATTATTATTAATCAAGAAGAAATATGTTGGGATCTGCAAACCTATCGTTTCAAAGAACCTTCCATTAATTCGATCGTTATTTACATTACAAAAATTATACATACCTCGTTATGTTACAATGTAATTATGACTAACAGTGTCATGCTCTGTTACTTTTAATACTTGAAAAACTTAATGCCTTAACTAATTAGTAAAAAAAATATTGAATTAAGGCTCATGGTCTTTCGATGTATTCAAATGTTTATATACTCCACTGTTTTGACAGGAATAAGTTGTGTGTCCTCTAAGCTATATTTTTTAATATCATTTTTAACTTTATAAATAGGGTATTAACAGTAGCTTCAAGAATTCTTTAATAATACAGCAAGCCCGACTATGGAACTATCTTTGTAATTTCGTATTTCCATCTGGCCTTTAAGATCAGGTTTTTTTTAAGATCCTAATCAATATTTTCTTGAACAGATTGAAAACCCCCCAAACGCTAATACCTTGTGAGCTTATTCGAGTAGAATAGACCCTAATTCTACAACCCGGTGTCCCCTAAATAACCAAGCTGATTAAAGTATATTATACAAATCTTCAAAAGTTATGGATTCCAGAAAACTCTTATACGCTCTGCTACCAGAACTTTGTTTTCGCCGGGAATCAAACCCAAGACCTTTCACTCAGGAGTCTCATTCTATTATATTGATTTTCATTCTTCTTCTTTTTTTATGTAGACCTTTGGGTCTGTTTTTAAAAGGCCCGCTCCTCCTGCCAAGTGAACTTCCAGCAATCCCTTCACCATTTAGATAGTATACCGCGAGGGCAGGTTCCGTTAGGCTGATTGTGCAGCTCGATATGAGGAGGTCTGGTGCTGACCATCCTCCGCTGTCTACTCCATCGGACGATATCATCAACCTCACATATTTCCCTTATTCTGTTTTTTCTCACTCGGCCTTTCGATGTTTTGCCTGCTACCATTCTCAGTGTCCCTCATTTCTGAATTTCTATTAATTAAAATATTAACTAAACAAAATGAAAGATAATTCAAGTTTATTAGTCTTTTTTTATGCCATCATACATCCTTTTTTTATTTTTTTTTAATTCTTATCGATAATTTATTTTTTCGATTCGCTAAACGTCTTTGAAAAAACATAAACTAATCATCTTTTTACGATTTTTACTTGTTCATTATGCAATTCTTGGCTAGTGTTGCTATAAGAAAATGATCCAGAACTCACCACGTGGAAGTGGTTGCACGTCGAGTTCCACCCACACCCTACCCAACTAACCATCCAATTGTTGTGTGTGATACTTTTTTTTATACATATATAATGAATATGTACTTTGGTGAACGTTGCGCAAGCGCATAAAGTGATCACGGTAACCAGCCGATGACAGGTCGTAAGCCCTGTAGGTGCCTTGATTTCCCGGTTCTCCTACAGTAAATATTCCAACTTCGTCTCTATTGAGATAATTAAAAATCTGTTAAAGAATATGTACTTGTTAAACAAGTACATACACATCTTCCTACATTCCCTAAATTAATGCTTGTGCTATTGGTGAACGGAATCGGTCGTGGCAGGATTCGAACTCGAGACCACGGAATTACTAGCCCAGCGCGCTAACCGCTCTGCCATCGACCCATCTTTATTACTCATATCCCCATATTGTCCCCTTACACATGCAAACACACCATCACCCCCCTCATAAATGCACTCTTTTTTTAGTCCACTTGTTATGTTATTTTTATAGTTCTTTATGTATATTGTTATATTTATTTAATTTTATACTTTATTGAAAATATATGTAGCAAAAATGTATGTCTTGTTGTTAAAATTTCTAAAAACTCACAACTGTAACTTAATCTTGAAATTTTTAAAATTCTTCTAAAACTCCTCCTAACCCTCTTTTTTTATTTATATTTTAATCCAAGGCATATAGCACTCTAAATAGGGTTATTATTTTATTTTTTGTTATACTTATTGAATTTATTGTTCTATTATGAAAATAAATAAACAAAAACTTTAAAAAATTTCAACTACATTCAAATCCTTCACGCCATATCCTTCATGGGGTAGAAAGAGAGAACCGAACGCTACATATTTCTCTCTTGACACACATTCATCTCCTTTCAACATTCATACATCGTCTTATACATGTTCGTCTGTTGTTCATGCTATTAATATTTCCGTCTTTTAAAATACCGTTCTCATGGTCGTGCCATCTCCTCCTTGGGCGGCCCTGACCTCTCATTTCATTCCTGTCCGCAATGTAAGTTTTCTTTGTCAGGCGTTCCTCTTTCATTCTCCCCATGTGGCCAAACCAACTCAATGTGTTCACTTTCATTCTATTAATGACATCTTTTTTCACCTTAAATTCTTTCCTTATGTCCTCATTTCTTACCCTGTCATACATCGTTCTATTACAGATTCTCACTAGCAATCACACAGAGAGTGTGTCTCACTAGCAATCACTCTCTGTATGACCACGCCCCCCTGACATAATACTGAGATCACGTAAAAGTTTCCTGACATCAACGCAGCCACTTCCATCTCACCCTGAGCAGGAAAGGCTCCGTCTATGGCAGCGAGAAACCCCCGATAACTTCGTCCGCCCTAAGGAGAGTCTTCCCCCGGGCCACAACGCGGAGTGTCGTACGTGGAAGTCACTAAACAGACTGAGGACGGGCGTTGGGAGAACGTTGAATAACCTGTCTACATGGGGCTTCCTGCAACAGGGAATACCAACGACATGTGACTGTGGAGAGCAGCAGACCACCGCACATCTGTGCAGCTGCCCCTCAAGTCCAGTCAACTGGTGGGCAATGATTGTGCTATTGACGTTGCTAGACACTGGCAGAAAATTATTTGAATGCGTTGCTGACACGAAAGAAGAAGAAGACTAGCAATCACATATTTGGTATACATAAATTTGTCATTCTACTGTTAATCGGGTCTACAGTAAAAGAAATTTCGTTATTAACACATTCTCCGCGAATTTTACGATTGTGTATTTAATTTGATGTAAACATACGCCACGGTTAAATAATGCAGCGAAACATGGATGTTTATTTCGTTTTCGGTAAATATAACATTTCATAATGTAAGTAAGTAATAAAGTTAAGTGTTGAATAAGTAGGTGTGTGTATGTGTGTGTGTAATGCGGTATTCAGACCGTACAATTTGATGTTATGGTTACGATAGTAAAAAAAAATATAATTTATATTAGATTTGATTGTGAAAGGTGCGTAAAGGTGTTTTATTATTGAGTAAAAATTCACAGTGAGTCATACGATGAATTTGTTATGAAAGATTGACACATCGAATGAACGAGGAAGTTACAAAATATGTATTTATTTATTTATTTATTGGATTCAATATTCAATTCAAGATACGATGTTCGTTTTGAAATTAATATACCAATAGACGAAGCGGGAATATGTATTTATAGTAGATCCGGGAAATCAGGCACCTACAGGGCTTACGAATAATCATCGGCTGGTCTACGTGATTATTTTAAGCGCTTGCGTTGTCAAAAAATTATGCCTTTTTAGTGACTTCCCTCATCAATCCATTTTTTTGAATGTTCTAAAGGTATACTTATTTTATTCGTAGATGTTGATGTTATTGAAAATAAGCTGTTTTTACTATTGCCATCTATGAATTTGCGAAGATACTTTTTTGTTACGCACTCTATTGACTTTGGTATCCCGAGAAAGCTGGGCAACATGACAAAAGCATGCGTTAGTGGTTCAAAGGCTACAGTGAAGGTGGCAGGAAATACTTCTGAACCATTCACGGTGAGAACAGGGCTTAGACAAGGAGATCTACTGTCACCCATTCTCTTCAACTTAGCTTTGGAAAGGTTAGCGCAAGGTATTAAGAATACACCAGGTGGTATACCGTTAGGGGGAATGCACAAAATTTTTAGGTATGCAGACGATATAGCCTTGGTAGCAAAAGAACACCATGACTTGGAGGATATGTACTCCACCATCAAGAATCAGGCTGTCACAATGGGACATAAAATCAACATCCAGAAGACAAAGTACCTCTACCTATCCAAATTAAATTACTTTAGGAAGCCACCCTATAATGATGTGGATGTTAGTGGGGATAGGATAGAAGAAGTGGATAAGTTCACGTATCTGGGTAGCATTCTTACTAACACCAATGTGATGAGCGTTGAGATAATGTCCCGAATTCAAAGTGGCACAAGAGCAGCAGCGGCACTGGGAGCATTTCTGTCTCCTAAGTCCATATCGCGAAGAGTGAAACTCCAAGTCTATAATAGCCTAATTAAACCAGTAATCCTGTATGGTGCTGAGTCCTGGTGCATGACACTCAAGGACCAACAAAGACTACTAACATTTGAAAACAGGATATTACGTAAAATATTAGGCCCAAGACCAGGAATTGCGGCAGGTAGCTGGAGACCACGAAGCAATGGGGAATTTCGTGCATTGACAGGACAACCTTTAATCACCAGCGAAATCAGGTACAGAAGATTAGCTTGGATTGGACATGTTGTCAGATCAGGGGAAGAAAGAGCCACAAAATGTATTCTGCAAAATAACCCTGTGGGCAAGAGACCTCTGGGAAGACCAAGACAGAGATTGATGGACAATGTTACCCGAGATCTGAACGTGCTGAATGCTTGTGATGACTGGGAGTCCACTGCAGCTGACAGGAAGGCTTGGAAAGCTATTGTTGAGGAGGCTAAAGCTCTACCGGAGTTGTAAATAAGTACTCTATTGAGAAATTGATTCTCCCTGAAGAGGCTATAGTAGGCTATATAGTATATTTTGAAGATCTTTTCCCCAGTACCCTCGAAAGATTCATATTTAAAATACAGAACAGTTTGTTTGTACATATTTATTCTATTGCATGAGTTTTTTGAAATTAGAATTTGTTTAATACTTTTTTTGTGATATTAGTTTCAGTTAAATCCTTTTTTTAATATTTTATTGTAAGTAACTTAAAAACTACAAGACCTAAGAAGTAGATTTTGTAAGTAAAAGTTCTATACATACTATATACTACAATGCAAATTGAAATCGTTTGAGAATAAGCTGGTAGCACCAACGCTATCTATCGGACGACGCAGTTCATCATTGGAATAAATTGCCTTCTGACGTACGTGGAGCGCAGTGTCTTGGGACCTTCAGTAAATTACTTAAGACTTCTTTGTTTCGCAGAGCCAACAACTAAGTGAGAGCGCCCTTGGAATGGTCTTGATATCATAAAACGGCGCTATATAAATTTGATTATTATTAATATTATCATTATGTCGAATGCATCATTGAGAGTGTGGGCATCCTGGGTTCCATCCCCATCAGAGAATTTATTTAAGTTAATTTCTCACGCAAATATTGCATCTCTGAGCCGGAAACACTGGTTGGTTGGAACAATTTGCCATATGGCAATAAACTCGCGAGAAAGTGTGGACTCCCTATAACCCGACCTATCTGTAATATTTATTAAATATGTTGTATTATGTAGCTACTGTGCATAGGTACATTAATTTCGCCAAATCTTCGTTCAAGAGTGTTTGAACACGAAATTTTTACGCAATGGCAATTTCTCCCATCTACAAAACTGGGGGGCAAATCACCCCTGATGTATTCAGTTTAGGGGAGTATGATTTGTGCGAAATAATATTTTAATCTAAATCATTCAAGAATCAACGTGTAGGTACATTTTTTATATAAAGCCAATACCTACATAAGTTAGATATTTTTATTGACAAACATTTTTTCAACATCTCAGTAGAGACGAAGTTTGGATATTGTAGAAGAACCAGAAAATCTAGGCACCTACAGGGCTTACGACCTGTCATCGGCTGGTTTACGTGATCACTTTATGCGCTTGCGCAACGTTCACCAATTATGCCTCTTCTTTTTGAGTTCCCTTATCAATGTAATTTTTAAAAGTTCTATATATTTGAATAATGTGTAACAATTCACCTGAAAATAAGATATTATTACTTTTGCCATCTATGAAGTAACGAAGAAACCTTTTTGTAACGCCATCCATTGAGAAATTGGTTTACGTGCCTTGTGTTCCTGGAATATTTGAATCATTTTTATCATTTGACTCCCAAAAGGGAAAAAAATAAAATGTATATGCAATTAAAAAAAGAATATTCGATTCACATAAGTTAGAAGACGTAAGGATAATAGAAGAGCGTGTAAGGGACGATACATAGACGTGAATGAAGCGAGAAATGTATGTCAAGAGAGAGGAGTCAGGTGTACGGTTCTCACTGACTACCTACCCCAAATAGGGTAATGGCGTGATGGTACGACAATACATACCTAAGTATTTTTCCAAGAAGTCAGAACTGAACTGTAGACGAAAAACAAAACCCAAAAGGAGGTTTACTTGGTACATGTATTATGAAGGGACAAATATGAACTGCTTCATCTGATCATTAAAACAGCACGATCGAGGGAAAACGGGCAGGAAGCGAATTTCATGGCTGCACATTCAACGTCGGGGTAAATCATATATCTATGTACAATGGTCAGCGCTGAGGGTGGGTGTGAGAAGGAAATAAAAAGACGAATAGCCATGGCTAAAAATGCTTTTACACGTCTGAACAAGATCTGGAAAGATCGAGATATTTTCAACTCCACCAAAATTAAAATCATCAGAACTCTCATCTTCCCAATATCCCTATATGCAGCAGAAACCTGGACAGTGAAGTTCCGTGGTCACGGCGACAGGATCGACGCATTTGAAATGTGGTGTTGGCGTCGCATGCTGAGGATTCCGTGAACTGCAAGAAGAACGAATGACTCGGTCCTTAAAGAGCTCAAAATAAAAGAAAGATTGTCTACAGTGTGCAGCCGCCGGGTATTGAGCTTCTTTGGTCACATCGCCAGGATTATCACAGGAAGTGTACCAGGCAAAAGAAGTAGAGGCAGATCTCCTGCGCGATGGTGTGACCAAATTAAGGAGATGACTGGAAACGACCTTTATTCGTCGGTGCGAGCTGCGGAGGGCAGAGAGGACTGGAGGCGACTAGTTCTGTCCATTAGCGGCCCCATAGATCACGACCCTCAGCATTGAGGAAACGGAGAAGAAGAAGAAGAAGATGTACAATGGAATACACGCTTTATTTTAAAAATAGTATAGGTATAATTAATGAATTAGACATTGTACTTGTGTACAACGTCTATGTATGTAACATCCGACGATTTAATTAGAAATATCACGCAGTAAATATAATATGAACTTTTAAACTTGTAAATGTACCTTCAAATCAAGGCTGTTATAATCCATTTACTCCATTAATTTAGAGAATTTGTATCGTTAATGATCTGTGAAGATCAGGAAACATTAACAAGAACGTGATGAAAACTTGCCACTTGCAACCATTAACCTTTAACCTTTTTGTAACGCCATCTGTTGAGAAATTGGTTCAATTGTAGACAATGAAAGCAACAGTCCTTATAAATGAGGTGACGGTGTCTCGCACAGATATCACCCCTGAACTGCGCCAGAAATATTATTTCATTTTCGGCTTGTTTTTCTTGCCTGTTTTTCATTTTGGCTTGTTAACAAATTTATCAAAAGATGGCGTTACAAAATGGTATCTTCGTTACTTCATAGATGGCAATAGTAATAATACATTATTTTAAAATGAATTGTTTCACATTATTCGAATATTATATGTATAGAACTTTCAAAAATGACATTGATAATAAGAAGGCATAATTGGTGAACGTTGCGCAAGCGCATAAAGTAATCACGTAAACCAGCCGATTACAGGTCGTAAGCCCTGTCAAATAGTATTAAAATACCTCGATTTTCCAGACCGTGAGAGCATTTTAAAAATTTGGACTGTTGAAATCATAGAGAAGAAATTAACGGATATCTATGGAAAACTAATCAGCTCTAGGTCTATACAGTTTACACATTATTATGATGTTAATATGAAGTCGATCGGACTTATAGTTTAGGCTGTAGAGAGTACGCCATACGCCATACGCCGTTCCCCATACGCCATACGCCGTTCCTCATACGCCATACGCCATACATACAAACACATCATGACGAAATTCACAGTGTGCACTCTCTACCTGATAACCGTTGAGAAATTGATGTAAAAAAATCTTCTTCTTCTTCTTCAATGGCGCTTCAGCCCAAATCGAGCCTTGGCCTCCGTTAACTTTCGCCTCCATCCAATCCTGTCCTCTGCTGCCAATTTTCAGGTCCTCTCCTGGAGAAGCTGAGCCGCATCCTTTCTGACCTCATCTTCCCACCGCAGCCTTGGTCTTCCTACCCTTCTTATCTCACCCGGGTGTCCAATCATGATTCGTTTCGGCACCCTTGAGGTTGTCATTCGTTGTACATGTCTAGCCCATCTCAGTCTAAGTAATTTCATGTGCGTTGATATACTTGGGGTCTGGTATAATGTTGTACAAGTTATCCTTATATTGCACACTATCTCTCGGTCGATGCGCCGGGTTTCTGCTTTGTGTCATTACTTTTGTTATCAAACACATCATGACGAAACTCACAGTGTGCACTCTCTACATGATACCCGTTGAGAAATTGATGTAATAAAATACGCTTAAAATTGTGAAATCATGACTCTCCACTATTCCATAGTGTGGAGAGTGAAAAATTGCGATATCTTTGGTTTTCCTGTGACGGCCGCTGCGTGATTTACATATTTTAGCACTTTTATTATTTATTTTAATTATCAAAAGAAATGTTTACAATCTCTGATATGGATCATCTATAATCATTAAAACGAAAAACGAATTCATCAACAGCAGTAGGTACATTTTGAAATGTCGTTAAAAATTTTAAAATTATTAATTTCAAACATAAATGGTTGCTAAATAAGCAATTAACGCATTCATTTCCAATTAATTGCGGTTATTTTCTACACAATTAATGAAACTGGTGTCATTGACATCCCAAAATAAAAACTTATGTGTTGTTAATAAATTTTCATGAATGTCTGTCTGTATTGTACTGTGATTGCTTGTCGAACTCCGTGGATCAGTTGGTTAGATATGTTTCTCCATAGCGAACTGTCTTGGATTCGATTCCCGGTCGAAACAGTTTTTAATTTTGTTTTCAGTCTGGATCTGTGAGACGATAAATATTAAAAGACTCCGGGATATGGCAGTAGGTATGTTATTGAGTGCTTGTTAAATTACTATTTGACACATCGGAAAGGGACACTTTGCTGCGGCCACTATAAGAGACACATACACACGCAGACACACGCAGACACACCTTGACACACACAGATACGCTAAATGTTCCACTTCCAAATTCTGAGCTCGTCAATCTATATAACATATAGGTATGCTGCAAAGCCTCTAAGTTGATGTTTTTTTTTAATTCAAAGTAACAATGCAAGTCTACTTCTGCAAACATTTCTCTCTCACGGGACTAAGACTTACACTATCGATTCATAGATACATTCATATATATATATATATAATCATACCATGTCCCTCGCGGGATAGGCAAAGAGAACCAAACGCCGCATATTTCTATCTTGACACACATTCATCGCCTCGTCTACATTCATACATCGTCTTTTACATGTTCGTCTGTTTTTCATGTTTCTAACATTTCCGTCTTTCAAAATACCATTCACATGGACGTGCCATCCCTTTCTTGGATCGCCCCAACCTCTCATTTCATTCCTGTCCGCAATGTATGCTTATACTGTTCGTCAGAAATTCCTTATTCATTCTCCCCATGTGGCCAAACCATCTCAATGTGTAAACTTTCATTCTAGTAATGACATCTTTCTTCAGCTTACATTATTTCCTCGTGTCCAAGAAAATGTTACCAACTCGATATAAGAGAATAGTGGATTTATCAGAATTAGTTAAATATTGTAATCCCATGTATTCAAAACCAGCAAACCATTCACAAACTTGAAAACGCTCAAACTTCTTTATTTTTCCCTGGTTCGCCCTATCCTGGAATACGTATCTCCTGTCTGGTCTCCCCATTATGCAACACACATAAACCGTATCGAAAGGATACAAAATATATTTATTAAACACCTAAATCGAAAAGCATTTCTTGATTTCCCATCGTATCGTGAGGCAAGGATTTACCATGGCATTGATTCACTTGACTACAGACGTATGTGTATCTGATATGATGCTTCTCCACAATATTATTAATAATAAAATTGATTCTCCTGCTCTATTTAATTATATATCTTTCAACATCCCTACCTACACCTGTAGAACTAGACACACTCCTCTTTTCCGTCTTACCACTCAACACACCAACTATGCTCAACATGCAACAATGTACAGAATCTGTAATACATATAATAGGCATTTCCAAGAGATTGACATATTCTTACTTAGCGCCCCCACATTTAAAAGATATATCAAACTTAAAATTTCATCGTCATAATCAAATTTAACACTTAATTATACTGACACATTTATATATGCAATTTCACACATCATTCACACAATATCTCACCATAATATGTAACCATTCCTAATGTATCTTAATATACTACAATAACTTCAGCGACAACCTGTAATTGGCTTTATTATTAATCAAATCATCTTTATGTTTTATAATTTATTATATGCTGTATGTTGTCCTTTAAATAAATAAATAAATAAATAAATAAAACTTCAACGCATAGTAAGAAAACAAACCTCTTGCTTATTTTTTTACCATAGGTCAAAATTACTATTAATTGTCAAAATTACGATGGAAGAGTACGAACAGAGATTATAAGGAATACTTTGACTCTCTCAATACTCTTCTTCTTCCTTTTCATAGATCCAAAGATCTGTTTCTACCGCTATTCTGCCTCCTACGATGTGGAATACCAACTGTCTAGCCATCTCTTTGGAGGTCTTCCTGGTGGTCTTCTTCCAGCTGGGTTCTCCTGGAGAGCGATACGTGGGAGTCTATTTTCATCCATTCTGTTAACATGTGAGCTCCAACATCGCCTCCGATGTCTTCCCCATCTGACAATGTCTTCCGTACTACACTTTTTCCTTATTTCAGTATTTCGAATTCGGTCTCTTAGAGTGTTTCCGGTTATACATCTCAATGTCCTCATCTCTGATGTTCTCAGAAGAGATTTTGTTCTAGTTGTGTCTGCTCTGATCTCTACTCCGTAGATGGCAATGGGTCTTACACATGTTTTATATATTCGGACTTTGCTTTCGATATTCTTCGATATTCATGCGTTTATTCCTCCATATACCTTCCTTTAGGAAATGTTATTAAAAAACCTTTAGGAAACCTTTAGGATACCTTTAGGAAATATAATTAAAAAATACATAAAAAATACATATTGTGTTCAAAAAATGATGATTATGTAGGTACCTAAACTAACCATCAAAATATTTTATAGGCCTACAAAACTTTTATACGCAGAATTTTCAGGGGTGATCAACTTTTCAATTATAAACCAAACAAGACCATTAAAGCTAGAACGCTGAAAATTATTATAAATAAAGACAAATACAAAATCTCAAATTTATTTTTTGTACAAAAGTTCCAGAATTTATCAAACATTTTTTATTGAGAAAAATATTTTCTCTATGATAAATTTATAGAGAAAATTATAGAGATAAATTTATAGAGAATAAATCTGCCTATATGTTCAAAGTTTTTGAATCCAGATATTTTAATTTTCTATGGACAAATGAACTTTTTTGTACTGGGTACCTACATCTCAAACCATTTCAACAATTTTTATAAAAATTGAATTTTGTGACGACATCGTTTCATAAAATATTTATAAATTTGGATTTAAATGTTAATAATTTATTACTTATTTTTGAATTAAACATACTATCGCCATCGACAGTTGGATCTCATGTGTTAAATGCAACTAGTTTAAAAATTTTAGTTTAGGAATGCATTTACTCATATTGTTTAATGATTTTGAGTTTTGATCGTTTCATACAATTTGTAAGGCAGTATTACACTACACAATATCTCACTCAATAATTTGATACCTACTTAATATACAAACATACATACATACATACCATCATGCTGTTTTGCTATGAATAATAATAATAATAATGAACACTTCCTTGCACCCTTCGCAAGTGGCGAGTTTATTGCCGTATGGCAATTTCTTCCAACTAACCTAGAGAAGCAATATTTGCGTGAGATATCGAACCCAGGACGCCCGCACAGAAACCAAACTGCTTACCAACTGTGCCACGGCGGTCGGCTGGGTAGGAAAAATAGATATTTACATAAGTACATGTATTATATTTATTTTTCAATTATGCATACTATCGCCATCGACAGTTAAAACTCATGTGTTACATGCAACTATTGTATATAGACTGATCATAGGGAAAAGGGAATTGTGGGAAGAAAATTTTAAATTAGTTAAATGAACAAAGGGTGTTATTTTAAAAATATTTTATTTAGTATAAAGCATACAATAGAATAAGCATATCTTCTTAAAATAATTCTCCCTAATAGAATTTATGCAACTGGAGAATGCGTTTGATAGGGTTCCACATAAAATGATATGCGATGCACTTAGAAGGCAGAATGTTCCCAAATGCTATATAAAGCTTCTGAAAGATACCTACCTAATACCTATGGATGGTATTGAAGCCATTTTTTTCTGAAATTTTTTCTAAAAGTCCACATAATTTACACTTCACGATTGTTCGAAATAAAGTTGTTTTGAAGAACGTCGGGGTTGGGCCAAGAAAAGGATGACACGACCCAGAGGCGAGCCTAAAAACTTCGGACTACGCAAACCCCGAATTAAAATTGGGGAATGTTGAAAATTCAACGATTTTAAGCATCGTTTTTCATACTTAGTAGCTGTAAGATATATATTTTAAAATTCATACACCAAAATAATTTTTACATTTTCTGACCTGTAAAGCATCGTCAACATACGTCTAATTTCCAATCTTTTAGTGTGGTTGGAATAAAACAATCAAAAAAATATAAGGTCTTGAATTAAGGCAAGCCAAGAATTTCGGCTTCTATAAGCTATTCCGCTACTGGCATGACCATGTGAACTACATATATTCTGAAAGACGAAAATCTAAGATGCCTAAACAACAGATGAACATGTACGAAGCGATACATGAATGCTGACGAGGCGATGAATATGCATGTCTAGATAAAAATATATGGCGTTCGGTTCTCTCTGGCTCCGTGATTTTCCTTCGTGCAATGTATTTTTTGTTATTTTTTCATACAAGCGTGCCGCTGAGGAAGCGATGTCCATAAGCAGTTGATAGTAGGAGTAGTCAAAAATAACGTTGCCGGAATCTAAGTGATAATTTTCCGATATACTCCTTCCAACGAGGTAAAATCGTATATTTCCGAATGGTTTGATATGTGAAGATCTTCAGTGTTTTCTTTTGGCAATTTCGAAAAGTCGACTTTGATCTTTTTCGGAATGACAGATCTATATTTTGCTTCCTGAGATTCGAACCACGAACTGCTTGCTATGAGCTTTTGAGTCCACACATCTGTAAAAAAAATTATATGAACCAGTTTCTTATTAGACAGAAACATCTACAGGTATGTATACATGAAGCGAAAACCTCGAACCTCTTTTTGAGCAAACTGCGCCCACAGAGGAGTTTGAGGTTTGGCATAGTTACAGTTTATATGGAGGAGGAGTTTAGGAAGCCAAAGTTTACACACAATAATATGTGTTACAAATAATTGATAATTTATTTATTTATATATTTAAAAAAATAGGCAACGTACAAAAATAAAAATACAACTAATTAATAAATAAGAATAACTTATTATGTAAGTTATAATAACTCAATCAGCCCACCTTTGATTTCATGTTACGTACATATGCTCACTGCTGGTAACAAATCAATTAATTATTCCTGTCTAATGTGGCTCCTGAAAAGGGTCCTGGACAAACTGACCAGAATCTTTCCAAATTATTATATGTGGTAAGGCTTTTAAAACGCCCGATGCAGCGTTCAGATTGAAACGCCGCTCGAAAGCGTTCAATGAGATTGGTGTGAAAAACGCCATAATCTGCAACTTCAGGTACCTACATTCGACGCCCAACGTCGAACGTTGAATCTGAACACAGCCCTGGGGTGCAAGTCTGGTTCATCCGGCGAAATCAAAACCCCAGTGATTACCCATATCATGGATATCATAAATTATCGTATGGAGTTCTATGACATCTAAAGCTATTGTAGAACTCCATATAATAATTATATGCATAATATGGGTAATCACGGGAATTTTGATTTCGCCGATTGAACCAGACTTGCCCCCCAGGTGACGTTTTATAAACCATAGTTACAAATTAATGTTAAAAAAGTTACATACTGTGCGCTGCACAACGTCGAACGACAACTCATTTTATCGGTTGATGTTAGAGTAGGTATTTGTCTGCGCTAAAATTGGTTAGTGCACAGGTGATATATTATCGTTTGGCTACACATTAAAAATAGTTTATTTACATGCTTATTTTTTATACAGGTATGCCTACCGTTAAGATCTTGAAGCCTGGCGCTTAGCTGGTCCAGTTGAAGATCCAACCCGTCCATTGCACCTTCCATGTCGTGTGTCTTTATCCTCGAAGATATCTTGTAGCTTACACCGGCCATCTTCAACCAAATCGCCAATGTGCTTCTTTGCCATTGTTTGGTTCTAATCAAATGGACAGCATGCAGCTTGCGAGGGTAGCCATTCTAAAAAGGCCAATATACAAAAAATGTTAATTTGAATTTGAGAACTTTAGAATACATGCTAGCGCCAGTGTTCATGATGATACGTGTAAATATAATTTAATTACCAAATTTGCTGTATTATCTTCTTGTCAATGCTGTGAGATACCGGCATATAATAGTGCTTCCACTCGTAATGTAAGTTTACCCACAGTTCGTGGAGAGATTGAGAACTTGGCCCGAAGTTCTCTTTTAGATGTTTGGCAACGTCGCTGGTCTTCTTTTTCCGTGGGCAGACTGACATTTTTATTTCTTCCCGATGTGAGGACTAGAATTTCTTCCTTTTCAATTGCAATTCCTTACTGGGCACGATAGTTTCAAAAGTTATCTCTTTCGTTTTCACTTATCCTATTCTTCCTTATGTCAGCTTTGTAATAACGCTGAACAGACTTCTGAGCATATCCTATGGGAATGCACTAACTTCTCCATATCAACTTTCCGACGAGAACTCTACGACGATGTCCGAGGGAATTTCTTTGGACCCATTGGACATTCGGACCTTGTAGCCACGAAGAGCAACTTTAGGGCTTTCAAGAATTTCTGTCTTAAATTCGGTGCACTATTATCTTCACTATCATTGAGCAGTGAACCAGTTGTTTCCACATGATTAGCTCTCTTTGGCACATTAAGTGCAGTGTCTGCAAGGTATTAGAGTTCTCCGGACTCTTCGTATGTTCTTTATGTGTTCTTTCAGAGTTTTGCAAAGGGCCGTTATTAGTCCCCATAACCAGAACGGGTGGGGGTGACGGAAAAACAGTGCTTCCACTCTTTTATCTTTTTCGGGTGTCCCGTATGAGCCGTGTAATAATATACATACTTTAGATTAAGACAAGATAAGAACGTATTAAGAATGTGTCATGAGTAGCCCTACAGTTTAAAGTGTAAATGCACAGTCTCATGATGATTCGCATGTGGAGGCTCACATTACAAAATTTATAAACATCAGCATTGTCGACGGAAAGTTTCCACTATAGGTAAGAGTATCACGTCGAAGGTCAACACTGTGGATATATGTGACGGGTACCTATAGTGGGACGTTATGAAAACTGCTGGTGTTCGGTTACATGGTGTTTATTAGTGCGCCTAACCCGAGACAACGATAAATGAGAACTGGTGGGTCAGCCGTTGGTGGGGATATATATAGGCAAGCCAGAGGGGCTACCTCCTCATTCCCCAACAATAGTAATGATGAGGAGAAACAAAAGGATGAGGAGAGGAATTTGTGATCCTCCCAAAATCACGAGCTGCAGAAGTTGGTACTTTTGTCCTCTCATTATAATATGCCCAAAGTATTGCAGTAGTATTACAATGTTTGAAAATAAAATAATTTTAAGTCATCATACCGGCTTAGAATAGTACTTCCAACTTTTCTGTTATCATCGTTTTCGGGTGTCCAGGAGCAGGGTTATCGGGAATGACAAAAAACAACAGGCAAATAAATAACATCTCACATATGTAGTTCAGCAATGAGGTTCACCATCCATTCTGAATGTAGTGCCTTTTTAGGTGAGACGACGTTGGCTTTTGTGGGTTGTGCACATCCGCAAACTTGTCGCTGGTTAACCCACATTGGGGGATATGCCGTGATTGTATGAATGAAAAAAAAAATGTACGAAAAACTTCTTACCCTTAAACATTTGACAAACTTGGTCATGGCACTTCCATTGAATAACTTCATTGCGTGGTGATTCATGAAACCTTCCATATCCAATATGAAGACATCACCAGTATTATTGTCTTCGTCTTTACATCTAAAAAATGTGAATAAGGAATTGATAAAAAGAGACGATAGGAAACATCTATCTGTTTAATCAATAATAAGGATCCCAGTTGACGAATTATTGAGGAACTCAAATGCACAGTCCTAGGTACCTAAATACTAACTCCTAACCTCACTGAAGTGTTTAGTATTTTTAAGTTAGCAATTGCGTTGCAGAGACATCTCTTACTAAATACTACGCCAAACTCAAGGTCGATGGCGTAGCATTTCACATTATTGTGTATGATGAAAAGAGATAGATAGCTTTTTATGGGCTTAGAAAGCTATCAATCTCTTTTCTGACGTTTGACGTTTAAAATGTTTTTTATGCTATAACAACACAAACATACGTAACCAACTTCACACTTCACACTGACAGCTCAATGTAACGATTTTTTTGAAATTCCACCGTATTTTCGGCGTCTCGTATGGATCGTTGAATACTCTGGTATCTGATATGACAAAATTACCAAATACATATTCAACGAAGCCGATAAAATCAACATCCCCGAAAAAATCTCGTATTTTAGTATTAAACCACTCGTAAAGTTCCTCGCTATCAACCTTACTTTTTGACAATTCGCAAATGTTAGTTTACGCGGATGTGCATGCGTTAAGCATATGTCTCTGCAATGCAATTCTCATAGAAAAACGTCGTAGCATCCTCCAGTTAGGAAGCCACGTGATCTCCTAACTTAAGTAAGCGACTGTGCAATGAAAACATGGTTAGTATTTAGAATTTAGTATAAAGGTAGGACTCTGTTTTCGGACCTATATCTCAGACTCGGAAGTCCATCTATATGCCGATGACAGCAATTTTTTTGAAACAATATCATCACCTGAGGATTGTCAACTTTTACAACATGATCTAAATAATCTCATTAATTGCTGTGAAGCTGATCAATTATATTTAAATGTCAATAAATGTTTTCTACATTTCTTTCTGTAGAAAAAAAACCCGATTGTCTACAGCTACACAATCAATAATATTTCCTTATCAAGAAAATTTCAAGCAATGGACCTGGGTGTTATCATTGACAGTCAACTTTCATTCATTCCACACATTGATAGCACTGTGAACAAGAGCTTTAGGAATTTGGGCTTTATACTTAATGCACATAAAAATCCTTAAAATTATAATGCCTTTGTTAGAAGCTACCTAGAGCTCTCTTCAACTGTGTAGATCCCTAACTACTACAACATGATCTAAATAATCTCATTAATTGCTGTGAAGCTGATCAATTATATTTAAATGTCAATAAATGTTTTCTACATTTCTTTCTGTAGAAAAAAAACCCGATTGTCTACAGCTACACAATCAATAATATTTCCTTATCAAGAAAATTTCAAGCAATGGACCTGGGTGTTATCATTGACAGTCAACTTTCATTCATTCCACACATTGATAGCACTGTGAACAAGAGCTTTAGGAATTTGGGCTTTATACTTAATGCACATAAAAATCCTTAAAATTATAATGCCTTTGTTAGAAGCTACCTAGAGCTCTCTTCAACTGTGTAGATCCCTAACTACTACATACATATAAACCGTATCGAAAAAAACCAAACGAAGTTTGTCAAATCCCTTGACTTCATTATTCAAATATACAATTACATGCACTTGTGTCCAATACTCAAGCGAGCACAAATCACTTCCATTAGAAAAATCAAGCAAAATCACAGACATCTTCTTTATTCTCAAAATATTGAATAATTTGGTCGATAGTCCTTATCTTATTGAAAGAATTCTCTTTAACTGCCCATCTAGAACATCACGCCACAACAGACTATTTTACCTACCTTTCTCAAGAAAAAATATGATCATTACAGTTTTATTAAACGCTGCTGTAACAACTGCGTACAGTAATTTCAACCCTCAGCCCGATTTATTTAATGTGTCTCTACAAGCACTAAAGCATATTCTCAATGGTGACAGGAAAAATATTCGAAAGACAATTATTATACGAATGGCAATTGTTCGAATCACATTTTTTCGAAAAAAAAAATTACGAACACACAAATATCAGAAATTACAATTGCTCGAATTGTTATTATGTCATGTTGGTAGCATTGTGAGAGGAATATACAACACCAGTAATGGATATGCTTGGAGTTAGGATGTCTCTGTACCCTGGGGTTGCATCTTTCTGGATGGCGTCTTTTAGTGCTCGCGTGTGTTTGACAATTCAGTACTTTTAATTCATTTATCTTTTTCCATGCCCACTGTTTCTATTCTTTTTTGCTGTGTGTTTTTTGGATTCTATTTTCCTTTCATGGACTTCAACGATCTTTTGAATAAAGCGCAGTACTAAACATAATTTTAAAATGTCACCCTCGTTTTTCTCATTTATTCCCCCACATATCAGCTTTGGTGTATGTAGCCTTGTGGAAGGCAAGAGGTTTCATCAACATCCATGATATTGAGAGTATTCAACAACAATGCAACAAGTAATAATAGTCTACATCGAATATATTTCACTGTCAACAAATATGTCAAAAGAAGGCAACAAAATGACACAAAAATATAGCAAATTCGGTCAATTTGGGTTTCCAACAAATATTAGTTCGAATAATTTTCTTTCAGACAATTGCCATTATGATAACTGATTTTCGAAAAATTGTTGCGCATTCGAACAATTGTGTTTCGAAGAATTTTTATGTAATCATTCTCAATGCCATACAAGCATCGGTTGGTGAAATTATCCTATTTCATCCCTCAAGTTCATTTCCCAGTTTCCTAAGTATATCCTAAATCTCATTCACTTGATCAATGTTCTCTTTGTGGAATAACATTAAAAATGTTTATAATAATTTAAAGAAGCATTATAATTGGCTTATTTCTTTGTTAATTATGTAACTTTATTATGTTTTTCGTTATAAAAAAGCTGTTATTATTCCGAATAAAATGCAGAATGCGATAAAATATGAAATATTTCATCTCTATAGTGTGTTAATGTTGAATGGCTCTTAAATATACTAGTTCGTGCAATATGCTATTGTCACGTGTTAAATTGATGTTAATATATTATCTGCTTTCTCCATTAGGCATCCGTTGTGCGTGTACAATATTATTATGTTCCTATCTATCTATATATGTACCTACATAATATGAGTCTTTATATGTTAAAGAAGCCTTTCTTTAGTCCGTATAAACGCTACGTATTAACGCATCGTTTTTTTTTTGTTTCATAGCGCCTTATTCGCTATTAAACTTACAAACTTACACTCCTTTTTTGGTTTTTTTAAGACCACTGTGGCTTGTTAGTGCAAAGTTTACAGCCTTTTGTAATGTGAACTCCAAGCTGTCTTTCTTATATTTGATGACGAGGCATTTACCTATTCGAAAACGCGTTATATATATTTGACGACGTATCGTATACCTATTTTTTATTTTTGTAAAATAATGAAAGACTAATATATTACAAAAATCACTGGTTTTAAGTCACACCAACTCTTATTTCTAGACATGTCATGTCGGCGTATTCTCAAGACAATTACTAGGTATAATTTGATAATAATAAACAAAATTACAGTAAAAAAAACACAAAGATGGTCGCCCAAACATACACTACTTCCTATGGTACAAAACGTATCTATTTATTTATTCTAAATAAATAAATGAGCGTATTTTATATGGATAAATAAAATAACATATGGAAGATTTATTAAAAAAAAATTAAAAACGCGTTATACATATATTAATTTGATGACGTGGCATGTACCTATTCAACAACACGTTATATAATATTTGACGATGTGCCATTTAACTATTCGAAAACGCTTTATATACATTTGATGACGTATCATTTACTTATTCGAAAAAGCGTTATATATATTTTACGAGGTAAATGACACGTATTATTGTTATATTATATTTGATGAGGTGTATTAACCTATTTGGAAACGCATTATATACTTGATGACGTGGCATTTACCTATGCAACAACGCGTTATATACCTACCTATTGGTCTATGTGTATGTATTTTTGTATCCATAAGTTGTTTTCTTAATATTCTATATATTTTTGTACTTATGTCTTGCACATTTCTTTATTTTCTTCTTTTTCTTTTTATATTAATATCAAACGTAAAGAAAAAAATAATAAAACAAAACAATGATATAAAATAACAAACAATAAAATAAAAATAAAATAAACAAAACAATATCAGATATAGTGTGGCCTGATATCAAGGCCGTAGTCAGAAAATAATTTAAAAATAAAACAAGTAAAAAAAACAAGAACAATTAGTGTGTGTGTTTGTCTCACGCGTCCTGGAAAAATAAGAACATCTAAAACTGTAATGTATGTGCGAACATGTACCAGTATACCTGACGCAGTGTCACGCTAAAAAAATGTGATAAAAATGCTGAATTATTAAATATATTTCAATAAGTAATTATTTTTTTCATACAAAATTTTGAAATGCGTGCACCGTAACAACAGAGTGAAATGGGTGCACCGTATGTAATTGCAGTCTCATTGATACTAAAGAAATATCTTCTTTTTTTCATTTCGGGGGGAAATATCTTCTTTTTTTCCTTGATCCCCCCCTTGTTATAACATGCAAAGGAAAGTGAATATCAAGTGTGTAAGTGTAAACATTTCTTACCTTTTATGTTAAACACCGTGTAGCATTGATGATTATCCTGAATTTTAATCTTACATACCTTATATCTGAAACCATAAAAAATCTTTTGAAAAAAGCTCTCTGATCGAAGGTATCATTCTTCAAATTCGGAGCCATCTTCATGAATACTATTTTGTGGCCATCTTTGGTATGTTGAGGTAGTGTGAACAAATACCTAAAAACATTTTTAAATAAATAAAACAATTATTCATTTGTATGCAGAGATATTTGTATGCATCTAAGAAGGTAGGCCTCTCTATGAATCTGGCAAAAACGAAGGTGATGGGCACAGAAGGCTCTCAAATTATGGTGGACGGCAACCAAATTGAAAATGTAAAACACTATGTATATTTGGGGCACACCATACAATTGGGCAGAGAAAACCAAACTGCTGAAGTCCAAAGAAGAATTGGACTAAGCTGGGCAGCCTTTGGGAAAATGGGTCATATACTTAAAAACCGCAAAATACCCATAAACCTTAAGCGGAAAGTATACGAAACGTGCATATCATCAGGAGCAACATATGGCTTAGAGACTGCGACACTGACCAAACGAAGCATGGAAAAAATAAGGATTACTCAAAGAGCCATGGAAAGAGCCATGTTGGGTATAACCTTGATAGATAGAGTGCGGAATGAAATAATTAGGCAACAAACAAGAATTATGGATGTCGCCAAACGTATAGCAACTCTAAAATGGCGGTGGGCAGGTCACGTGGCCAGAAGCTCAGATGACAGATGGCCAAAAAGAGTCATAACATGGAGACCAAGAGCAGCAACCAGGAGCGTGGGAAGGCCACCATTGCGATGGAGAGACGACATTGTAAGATATGCTGGAATAAACTGGATGCAGGCAGCTCAAGACAGAGCAAAGTGGAGAGAAATGGAGGAGGCCTTCGTCCAGGAGTGGACGGGAGTAGGCTAACGAGAGAGAGATGCAGAGACATCGAGACTAACAATGAGCAAAAAAAAAGGATTTGGAATATATTCCACATGAGAGGAAATTAATTTATGGTATCGAGCGTCTTGCACACCCGGTTATGATCTTTATTTATTTATTTATTTATTTATTCACGGCTCAAAGCCCTTTACAAAATTAAATATTACATGACACAGCATAAACCAAAGAAATACAATTATAAACATCTAGACATAACAACGGTAGCAGAGGATATATAAAGAAAAATAAAAAAGAACACGAAAGTACATACATTATAAAACAAAGAATAAATAAACAAAAAAAAAACTGTAATAAAAAATACTACATAGCATGAACATAATGACATGACAGAATAGTATAAAAATGAATGATGTGAATAACTACCTACATACATAGTTAGCCACACTGAATCAGAGAATGCTGCCAGATGTGAATTAAATAAAATAAAAATCAAACGTACAAAAATATATAAAAATGTAAAAATATATAAAAATGTAAAAATATACAAAAATGTAAAAATATATAAAAATGTAAAAATATATAAAAATGAAAACAACTGACTACACAATCATTTGGAGATATGTTTTTGAAAATGTTTTAACAAAGTAAATTTATAGTCATTAAAAGAATTAAAGAAAGGGTCTTGGTCTTGCCATGATTTTTTTAAGGTCAGTAATTACAATGGAATGTAAAAAACGAGTGGGTTGTGGCCATCGCCAAACTCCTCACCAACAAGTCATTCTATAAAGCATTCAAATTTTGTGTGGAAAATTTTCAGCATTTTCATGAAATGAGTTTGTTAAATTATTTTTTATTAAAATATTTTATTATGAAAACTTGATAACTCTTCAATGCCATTTTATGTATGTGATGTGTCTTTTTACCAATTTGAAAATAAAAAATTCAAATTTCAAGTTTCCTGGGCTTGGGGTCACTTTGAAATATTTGACAGTAAAAAAAATTGAGAAGCACTATTCATATATCGTTCAAAATCCAATGGGGTCTAAGCGAGTATTAGATATACATATTTGCCATTTTTGAAATGAGTAGGTACTTTAGTCTATAATCGATAAAGTAAAATAAACACGCCCTACATAGCACACATCACATAGCACATAGCACACAGCAAGCAGCACATAGCACATACATACATATTTGCAAAATTTGAAAATAATCGAATAAGTACTTTAGTCTATAATCGATAAATAAACACGCCGAACATAGCACACACACACAAAGATACATTGAGATGAAACTTTCAGAATACAATCTCAGCATGATACTTGTTGATAATCTGCAATAAAAATATAAGTAACTCTAAAAAATGCGAAATCATAACTCCACACTTTATCATCTTGGGTTAGTGAGGAGTAATAAAAGACCTCAGATAGCAAACTTTGTATAAGGGGTCATGCTACCTAATTAAAATAATTATACAGATCACTTTTACACATCATCCACATCACAAAATCATGCATGCAACTAAATAATTAATCATGCAACTCTGGGTTGATCCTGTAATACCATTTATTTATCAATTAATTCATTTATTAATTCATATATTAATTGACGCGATAAACATAAAACCATATTATGAATATGATCCGATTTCATTTTTAGAAAATAATAATATTTCGCTTTATTATGATAAAACAATATTATCTGACCGGTCAATTCAACATAACAGACCCGATTTAATAATACATGATAAAATTAAAAAAATAACATATATTTGCGACGTGGCTATTCTAAATTCTAGTAATATTATAAAAACTTTTGATGGAAAAATTAGAAAATACACCTCTTTAGGAAACGAGATTAAAAGACTTTGGCATTCTCGTAAAATAATATTTCAGCCACTGGCATTATTCCAAAATCGTTAATCCGTAATTTAGAAATTATAGATTTATCGAAAAACTTAATAATGAAAATGCAAAAAACGGTAATAATGAATACATGTAGAATTGTTAAAGATTTTTTAAACGTTAATATTCGGGAATCAGTAGGGTTGTAAGGTAGTATAGAGACCTCCTCAGAGCCTAATCCTTTGATATGTTAAGTATCTGGATGGGTGAACTATTCCCAATTGAAAGCTTGATGATGCGTTTGTTGCATTTTATTTTGCTCTTTTAAATAAATTACAATTTACGCATAGATCTGCTAATTCTTTTGAGGAAGTGTATAATGGTAATAATAATAATTGAGTGTTATTATAGTGCTTAATTGTTATTAATATCATTAGTAAATCGGCCAGCGCCGCATAAAAAATATTAATAATCATAATAGTGACCGCGATGTGACCGCGGCCGGACAGAAATTTTGGGTCCAGTGAATTCCAGAACGCGGGATCATTTTGAAGTTTTTGACAAATGAAAAAAGAGAGTTTAGTACACAGATGTCTGGAAAATCTAATGGCAACTTTCCACTTTTCAACAATAGAGGAGAGTATAAATAATTAGTTTATTTATGCAATCGCCTTGGAATTAATCTAAATCTTCACTAAAAAAACACTAAAATATTATTGGACAAAGGGCTGTAGATACTATAATTTAAGTATTACCTATATATACCTTCAATTTAATTAATTTGTAAGACATACTTACACAGTCTGACAACTTTTTAGAATCTCATCACTTTCTGAGTTTCTATTGTGAAAAATATCCACAACTCCATCGGCACATCTCATTTTAAAATGATTATAAGCAAACTTTTGCGCTTTTCCGTAGTCCATCTTGCAAAAATTCAACACTTCTTTTGCTAAATCAGAGCCATCTATGTTGTTTTTGAGCAACTCTTTCGTTACGCCCAACTCGTTCGTCGTCCATTGCGTCAAGTTTTCAATTTTCCTCTCGTTCATGGTTTGGATCTCGGCTGACAGTTTCGACAGTTTGGGACAATGCTTCGGCGTTTCGCCGCTAGATGCCAATGGCGGCGGCATGATGATTTATTGTATTTTTTTTATGTTATGTACAATGTACATAGGTAGCTTTAGCTTTCATCCGTATCGCTCAAATAACCAGTTTCATGGACAATGACCTATCTCAACACGATTGAAATACTTTTCAACAAGGAAAAATACTTTTGGTTTCAATGACAATTTTATAACAATTTAAATGCCAACAATTATAACAAAACATAATTATTACAATGATCAATTATTTCCTATAAGTAAGTAAAATAACGTTAGTTGGACTATATTCATTTGCCGCCATCTTGATTAAATTAAAAATTGCCTATGAGTACTTTAAAATATTTATATTTTATTTTTATTAAACAGCAGTTATTTTTTTAAATATTAAAATATTTTCTTTCTCTTTATTATTATTTAAGTTTTATTAATAGAAGGTAGAATATGAAATGTGGAGACTTCAACGCTATAAAATAATATAAAAAATAAAAATAATGTTAAATAAAAAAGTGTTTAATTTTTATTTGACATTTATCTTTATATTATATAGGGTTAATTTTTTTACTGTTACTAATTGTTGTCAAAATAAAGTAAATTGGTTTACTTTAATATCAAAGTTTTTATATTGCAACTATGCGCTCTTTATCAGCCTTAATTTTTATTTTTTTTTATTTATTTATTTATTTTAGATTTGTTACACGGTTAATATACATTACACATTTACATAATATCAAAACAATGAAACTATGCACACAAAAATCCCACACAATGCAAAGCCTGTCTGTGGGTATACCTATTAAAATATAGACAAAATTATTTTGTTTATTTATTTACTTAATTTGTGACTGATAATATTTTTTTTTTTTTTTTTTTGATAAAAAAATGAATATGTCCTTGTTAAACATGTGCATATACATCTTCCTACGTTCCCTAAAATAAGCAAATAAATGCTTGTGCTATAGGTGAACGAAATCGGTCGAGGCAGGATTCGAACTCGCGACCACTGGATTACTAACCCAGCGCGCAAACCGCTCTGCCACCGACCCATCTATATACCTATTTATTCATGAATTATTTATATACCTACTTTACTTACTCAAAACTTATTAAAATGACTTGAAATAAGTAATTAGATATCACACAACTGTTAAATACCTTATTCATTTTGTAAAATAACTCATTTTCAAAAACGCGGTTAAAGTGGCCGCGAGTTCGAATCCTGCCTCAACCGATTTTGTTCACCTATAGCACAAGCATTTGTATGCTTATTTTAGGGAACGTAGGAAGATGTATATGTACTTGTTTAACAAGGACATATTCATTTTATTAAAAAAAAAAAAAATTAGGTCACAAAGACGAATGTGTGGTAAAACGATGTATGATAGAATAAGAAATGAGGATATTAGACGAGAATGTATGATTGAAAAATATATCGTAAGTAAGATGAAAATAAGTAACCTAAGGTCGTTTGGCCACACAACCGTCTTACAAAAAAGTATACAAGGTTGACAAAAGAGGAACGAAAAGTAGAGAAATTTGATAGATGGAGACGATACAATTGAGAATAATTGAGGAGCGTGTATGAAATGATGCATGGACGTGAATGAAGCGAGATATGTATGTCAAGAAAGATGAGTCTATCGTTTGGTTCCTTTGACAACTCCAAATATAAAAATGGCGTAATGGTATGGTGTGATGATTTAGTGAATAAAATCGCAGGATGTAGGATACGGACTAAGAATTAATCTTTCAACCTTTGCAACTTTTTATACTAAAAATACTTTTTATATAGTGTAGCTGATATATTTAATCTACAAACTATAGGTGGTTTCAAAAGGATGCTTTGCGCAAATTATATTTTTTGATTTTTGGTTTGTTTATTTTCTAGTTTAAAAATAGAATCTGTAATAATGTTTATTTATTAATATTTTTTTTGTGTCTAGTTTTTGTTTTTGCTTCCTTTTTTATCATTATCTCTATTTTCTTTTATAATATTGTATTATGTTGTCTTCAATTTTCCTTTATTCTACTTTTTTTTTTTTTTTTTTTGTTCATAATTTCACCTATAGATGGCTGTAGTAAAAATTCCTTATTTTCAAGCGAAAAGAATTTCAGTATTACAATATATAGAACTTTCAAAATTGAATTGATAGGGATCTCATTAAAAAGGCATAATTGGTGAACGTTGCGCAAGCGCATAAAGTGATCACGTAAACCAGCCGATGACAGGTCGTAAGCCCTGTAGGTGCCTTGATTTCCCGGTTCTCCTACAATAAATATTCCAACTTCGTCTCTATTGAGATAATTAAAAAATCTGTTAAAAAATACTACTTTTTTATTATTTTATTGATGTATTTGCAATTCGGTAACTGAAACTCGGTAAAGAAAATCAAGAGGCAGAAATTGAAAGAAGGGGTCTAGCGTGGGTCGCCTTTGGTAAACTCTCCTATATCCTCAAGTCTCCGAAATACACCAATCGTCTTATAAAGAAAGTCTGGCTGTGAAACTCTTGTGTTTACAATAATTAGAATGCTGAATAGTCTCGCAGTAACACAGAGAGCCATGGAGAATGCTGGGTATTTCGTTAAGAGACAGAAAAACTAACATGTGAATAAGAGAGAAAACCAAAGTAACCGACGTTGTCCAAAAGGTTGCAAACCAGAAGTGGAGATGGGCAGGCCATATCGCCCGAACCACGGACTCCAGATGGACTAAAAAAGTGCTGGAATGGCAACCTAGAACGGGCAAGAGAAGGGTTGGAAGGCCTCTAACCAGGTGGTCTGACGATATCAGAAGAGTAGCTGGAGGCGGATGGATGCGGTCTGCCCAGGATAGGGGGCTGTGGAGGTCTTAGGGGGAGGCCTATGTCCATTGCTGGACGAAAAAGGGCTGACGAAGAGAAGAAGAATTTGCAATTATTGTTGTGCCTACATAGTTATAATTTATCTTGTATTTTTATTTTAAATGCCCTATTAAGGGCGTACATATGTTATAAATAAATAAATAAAACTTATCTTGACTTATTCATGATCAAATTTAATTATATTTTCGTCGTATTGCGAACTGTATCTTGCTTCCGTTACGTTCATAAAGCGTGGGGTTCATTAACTTCCATTGTCTAAAAACGTCGCACGATTTTTATCAAGTATAAATATTAAAACAATCCCAAATTACTAAAGAACTTTTTCTTTGAGCATACATTCATTTCATACTTATTAAAGAAGTTACAATACATTATTTTTGTGTTAAAAAAAATAGTATTTTCATAAAAAAATTATCAAAACATTCAGAAGTTAATTATTTGAATCAAAAACATACTTAGTATTGGTAATTTAGCATTATTTTTTTGAACCTACCTACCTTCTAAAATTAGAATCTAAATCAATATCAATTTTAATAAAAATATTTTTTATATCAAATTAATAACTATACAAAACTAACAGGTATAATAAAATAATAATAATTATATCATCACCATACCACAGCATATCGCACAACGTGGGGTGACCAGCGACAGATGTGCGGGTGTGCATTACCTTATAAAACAACGTACGACACATGCGCGTCTGCAAACACACGAGTCTCGTCTCACCTCAAGTACTACATTCAGAATGGGCTGTGAACCTCATTGCTGAAGTATGTGACATGTTATTGTTGCCTGTTGTATTTTCGATTATTTCTTACGGGTCACCCGTGATAATGCAAAAGAGTGGAAGCACTATTCTATGCCGTTGCTTTACAGAAATATAAATAATAATAATAATACAAACATATTGCACCCTGCGCACGTGGCGAGTTTGTTGCGAAATGGAAATTTCGTAATAGAAGATAGAAGAATGCCAGGATAGAAGAATGTGGCGTTCGGTTCTATCTGCCTAACCCGCGAGAGACATGGCGTGATGGTGTGTATGCATGATGGTTAGTGTGTGGGTATACACGCACGTGTCGTAATACCTATGATATGGTGATATGGTTACCTAAAATTGTGGGATGTGCCGTGATGGCATGAATTAATGAATGAAAGATGTGCGTGTGGCACTTGGTTCTCTCTGCCTACCCTAATAACAAGAAGACATGGCATGATTTTATGTTTGTATTAAATTTTTGATATCGTTGTAGATAATAGGAAACATCATGTTCAATTTTCAATTAAGAATTTATTAGAATATGCATTTGATAATTGAATTTGAAATCCGATTATTAAGTAGTACCTAAAGAATTTGACCAGTCATTCGATTATTAAATTCACTCGTCCAATTTTTGAGTTTCGAACTTGATCACACGTTCGATTATTACCTAAATTTAGAATTAAATCACTTATTCAGTTTTGTATTTCGAATTGGTTCACTCGTTCGGTATTTAAATTTGAAATTCGATCACTCGTTTGATATTCGAATATGAAATTGGCTCATTCGTCCCGATATTTAAGTTTAGAATTGGCTCACTCGACCGACTATTGGAATAACGAATTGGATCACCGGTTCGATTCTCATCGATCTGGGTACATTTCGCACAGCGACACGCAACCGCTCGCGCGAGATCTCGTTTGTCACTGGTGTTGATGTTTTGACATTATTGTACCTAAATGTTGCCCGTTCTACACCGGTTCTTGCCACAATGACCTTCGGCGGTTCTTGCCGGCAACGTTACTCCGCTTCCTTGTCTGGCTGCCCCAGCGTCACTTCCTACATGGATATCGATTCAACAATGAATGCAAATGATAAGATATAGCAGGGCCGATTAAACACGAAAATAAAGTAGGGAGGTACCTTCGAACTCACCAATTTGAACGTATTTTACTAATAATCGTTGTTATTGTCCTAATTGGGCGATCGAAAAAACTAGAAAATATTATATTATCACTCCAAAGACAAACACTACATACGGACAAAGACAAAATTTAGTTGCAAAAGATATAAAGAACATACATTTAATATAAAATACAAGACTTAAACATACATACAATACAAACATGGTTATATAACAAAGGGATCAACTATTGTCAGCAAATTCTCAATTCATAACAACATACATACAATACAAACATGGTTATATAACAAAGGGATCAACTATTGTCAGCAAATTCTCAATTCATAACAACATACACGACAAAACTACTAACATAGGACTCAATAAGTGGTCCATGGGCTACACAATTATATTATATAACAGCTTACAATGACTTAGTAATTAATATTATGTAACTAGTCTACCACCTCGGAACAGGCCTGGCCTAGTGAGGTGGTCCAAACCAACCCAATTTATTTGCTATGTTGCGTATATAAAAATATGTAATCTGACGATGCTCAGCATTGAGCGATACCGGTGAATGTCATACGGTGAATGAAGTCGGGTTTGCGAAAAAATTAAATAAAACTTTAAATTATGTATTTTTTTTTTCAAAATTCTAGTAGATTATGTAGTTCTATCACGAAGTTACAGTTTCAAACATATTATAAGCTAGAACTATTAATAGGCTAGAAATTATATACTAAAATATCATTTAATTACGTGTTACAACTTGAATTAAAAATACTATGAAACAATACTGTAAACCAGTCGATGACTGGTCGTAAGCCCCGTAGCTGCCTTGAGTTCCTGGCTCTCCTATAATATTACAACTTAGTCTCTATTAAGACGTTAAAAAATTGACTCCCGACAGGAAATAAATTCCAATGTTTGCGTATACATTATGCAACTATAAAAATACTTTTTATTCATTCACAGCATATCCCACAACGTGGAGTAACCAGCGGCAGGTGCATCACATTAAAACAAGTAGCACGACACAAGCGTGTATCCATAAATACCATATATATAATCACAGTTTCAGAATGTGTGGTGAACCTCATTGCTGAACTATGTGAGATGTTGCCTGTTGTATTTTCGATTGCCCGGCTCTTACAAGACACCCGAAACACTACATTCAGAATGTGTGATGGTGAACCTCATTGCTGAACTATTTGAGATGTTGCCTGTTGTATTTTCGATTGCCCGGCTCTTACAAGACACCCGAAACACTACATTCAGAATGTGTGATGGTGAACCTCATTGCTGAACTATGTGAGATGTTGCCTGTTGTATTTTCGATTGACCGGCTCTTACAAGACACCCGAAACACTACATTCAGAATGTGTGATGGTGAACCTCATTGCTGAACTATGTGAGATGTTGCCTGTTGTATTTTCGATTGCCCGGCTCTTACAAGACACCCGAAACACTACATTCAGAATGTGTGATGGTGAACCTCATTGCTGAACTATGTGAGATGTTGCCTGTTGTATTTTCGATTGCCCGGCTCTTACAAGACACCCGAAACACTACATTCAGAATGTGTGATGGTGAACCTCATTGCTGAACTATGTGAGATGTTGCCTGTTGTATTTTCGATTGACCGGCTCTTACAAGACACCCGAAACACTACATTCAGAATGTGTGATGGTGAACCTCATTGCTGAACTATGTGAGATGTTGCCTGTTGTATTTTCGATTGCCCGGCTCTTACATGACACCCGAAAACCAGAATAATTGCACTTCCATGGTCATATAGAGGAAATTATATCTAATACAAAATAAATTAAATAGGAAATTATATCTAATAGATACAAAAATCGTATACTCCGGAATACAAAAATGTTCAAAAAAGAAAAATCCCTACTTATATTATTCACCTCTTTAGTTATAGAGATTGAATCAAAATAGCCTCTGGCCATGGCATTTGAACTCTTTCTCAGTAGGGGAGAAATTTGTTTATATTCTTAAGAGCTCTGTATTTTTAAGAATTCTTAACGGCACAAAATACTTAATTGAGAGTGCCTTCTAAGATGCACTAGGCCGGTCACCTGAACGTATGTACCTAAATAAATATGTAGTTCATTTAACATATTAATATTTTTAACTCTTTCATGACATCATGTGAAAATATAAAAATTACAGCTGAATAAAGATACTCAACTGTGTAAAGTAACAGTCCCAGAACAGACTTTTTGCCTAGTGGGGCTTTATTTGTCAGTTTATACATATATGTTATATTTTTTTTATGTATTAATAATAAATAAATAAATATATTTATTGACATAATAATATCTCACTAAAGACGAAGTTGGAATATTATAGGAAAACCGGGAAACTAAGGCACCTACAGGGCTTACGACCCGTCATCGGCTGGTTTGCGTGCTCACAACACCTTCCTAAATTCCCTTAATACAAATATTGAAAGTTCTTTAGTACCTACCTATAATGTTAATCATGAACGGATATTAATCAAATATTTTCGTTTGAAAGTTAGCTGGAAAATCTGTTGTACATAATATTCCAACTTCGTCTCTATTGAAATATTTATTTGTTGAATACATATGTAGTTCATAAAGCGCATCCACCGTTCTTATTATAATACTTAAAATAATAGTATTGGTCATTCCTGAACCGCGCCAGAATTAATAGTTCATTTTTGGCTTATCGTTGACTAACTAGTTCATTTTTGGCTTATCATTGACTAACTTGTTCATTTTTTGCTTATCATTGACTAACTAGTTCACTTTTGGCTTATCATTGACTAACTAGATTATTTTAGTCTTATCATTTACTAACTAGTTCACTTTTGGCTTATCATTGACTTACTAGTTTATTTTTGACTTATCATTGACTCCGAAAAAATCCAATGTTTTCCTATGCGGATTTCGCAGTCGATCCAAAAGCACAATTCTTCCACCGCATAGTATTGAAGAAAAATATAAATGTAAGGTTTATGAATAGTAAAAAAAACACATGAATCGTAGTTACAAACCTTAAAAAACTGTTCATATGCGTTAGTCATTTATTCCACACATATATAGTAGGTACAAAAGAACAATGCCAATCTTGAGATAATATTATATATGTGTCATTCAGACAAAACAAACATACCTCGTATTAAGAAGTCTGCTGAACTCTGATGCTAATTATTGGTTCATCACAATGGTTTATTTTGCATGGCATAAAGGAGACGCGGACCGGCATCACTTAAATCATTATTTTAAATAATATTATGTATCGGCAAGTATTGATATTTATCAGACAATATAATTGGTAAATAATATGTGCACTTTTTTATAATATATATTTTATTAATCAATTTTCGCGTCCTTAAGTCTTTTGGACACTTCGCCAGATGCGATACGAATAGCCTAATGTAGCAGAATTCAACGATTCGTTCACAGTGAATGATTTCAATCAATCATACTAGCAATTAATCAGGTCACCATCTTACTCATCACACACGGATGACACTAAATAGACTCCCTGTAGGTGTCACGAGGTGCAAAAAAACCTCTATTGTGGGATATAGATCGGAAAAAGGAAGAATCTTGTGATTGCGGGGAGATGCAGGATGATGAACTTATTTTTCGAATCATGGTACAGAGGTGTAAAGAAAAGGTCTCAGTTGTAGAAAATGACTCAACTCATTGGTATATAAGAGCCTACTTAGTATATCCAGGGACGTTAAGTACTTACATACATACATAAGTTCG